>JAMXBD010001852.1:0-280686 GCA_024138025.1 Combretum micranthum | reverse complement strand
TGTATAAAGGATGTTGACATGCCAAAAACGTACAAAATAATGGAATTCATCTCAAAAATACTAGAAACAAACTACCACATAGTCACATCGCGTCTTTCTCATTTAACTAAATTCATCGTTGATGCAATTGTACCTATGAACATGGCCTCAACTATATTGAATACTCTTATTAATGTGCCCATGTCTTTCAATGTTGATCATTTGTGATAATTTTGTCAATTGTAAAACTAATGCTCCCACAACCACATAAACAAAGATACTCTTAACTATAGCACATAGCAATGTTGTCACATGCACGCGTCTAAAGTGGTGTTGTATCCTGAGCACGTTGCATGAAATTAATTAATACCTTTTCGCACAACCGCGTCCATAACCGCAGTAATAACTATGTAATCATCTTCTTCAAACCCTGCTAACACCCATAATCGCATAGTCATCTATGAACAAATCTTCTTGGATTTATCCTTAGGCACAACCATGTCTTTGACTCGTGCTCTTTGTTTTATGTGTATTTATTGATTTTTGCTATTCTTTATAAGTTTAAGCTTAAGTCGCTTAAAATCAACATATAAAAGCATTAAGTAGCAAGGTTATACGATTATTGATGAAGCAAATGCAAATTGAGATTAAATAACTCTTAAATGAATAAAGTAAATTAATCCTATCAAAATTCCCCACACTTAATGATATCGACTGGAGAATCCATGTATTTTAGGAATCTAGCGTTATATTGCAATATAGGGATTTGTAATATGTTTCTAGGTTTGTATGAGGTATGAAAAAAATGAAAAAAATAAAATATATAAATAATGAATCCTTGGATATGATGCACCAAAGAAATAATCAAACTAGTTATTTCGAGCAACCAATATTACGCACAATTAAAAGAACAATAAAGAACAATCTTGAGGAGAAAACCCAATATTACTCAATAAGAAATTGTTCACAAAGGATAACACAATATCAAAGATGTTAAAACTTATCTAACATAACCATAATTACTCTTACATACTTTCCCTAGTCGGGTAAAGGAAAATATGAAACATAAAAAGTCAAATAAATAAAATAAGAAGGTAGAAAAAAAATTAAAAAATAGAGCATCAAATCATGCTATTGACCATGACCATGACTCAAGCCATGATCTCCATGATCACAAAAATTATATCTCAAATAATGTACATCATGGGCATGTCAACGTGCATCACGGGCTAGGTCATACACGTGACATGGATTATGATTCTCTTGACTCCAATTTCTCTACGTAGATAACATGATCACACGTGCAATCATGGCTAAAACATGAAGCATAGGCTAGGCCATGGCTAGGTTGAGGGGCATGATACTCTCAAATCTTAAATTTTCTTCAATGATGGTACTCACAGTCTTGATCACGGTTGAGGTGGAGGGGTTGATTGCAATCACTAGCTAGACCACGACTATGACATCGAGTATGATCTTCATTGTAACTTGATATTTTTGATCCACTTCAATCACTGTCTTTATCATGGGCACGATTAAAATTTTAATGAACTTCCTTTCAAGTTTAGTCTTCTCTCTAAACTTAAACATACTACATCATGCTCTTTGTCAAATTATATTAAATATCTTTATAAATACTCTATCTCATCCTCATTCAATTCATTCATAAGGATCCAATGAGCTAAGTTCATCAAGTTTCTAGCTATAACTCAAGTCATTGGACTAAATGAACCATAATTCCTATCACTCAACTAAGAGGAGATTGACCTCCTGTTTTTTTTTTTTTTCAAATGCATCCAGATCTCCATAATAAAGCATTCAACGTTAACCATTAACTTTAAAAGTGCTTTATTTGGATGTTCTACTTCCATAGCTCCATAAGGAAAAATCTTTTGACAATGAATGGACTTGGCCATCTTGATCTAAGTTTACCTAGGGAAAGCTTGAGTCTAGAATTGTACAAGATAATTGAATTACCTTCCCAAAAATGCTTTAGACATCATATTATGGCATCATGAAGTAGCTTAATATTTTCCTTATAAATGCAAGAGTTACCACAAGCATTCCTGTGCCATTCAGTAAGTTCATTGATCTGGAATCTCCTTTTCTTTCTGACCGCATCCAAAGCGAAATTGGCCAACTTTATAGCCTTATAAGCATGATATTCAATCTCGGTTGTCCCTAGTATAGTTTTGCAAGCTGTTATATATACCCACAAAACATCATCAAGCTTCTCTGCTTAATCTTTATGATTATGCACAATGGACTTCTCCAAAACCCTCTTCAAGTTTCGGTTAGAAATTTCTAATTAAGCTCTAGTTTGTGGATGATACAAAGTAGATAATCAATGATGTACTTCATACTTTGCCAGCACTTTCTGAATCCAAACATTCCAAAAGTAAGTATTTTAGCAACGGTACCGTAAAACTTGGTTAAGAGCAAGTCTTAAAGTAATTTCTTTTCTAAATCTCCTTTATGACTATGTTCTGAAAGGAAAACGCCCCTATCAATACAATAGAGATAGCAAATATAGGCCATATTCTTTGGGGAACTTAGTGATTGCTCCTACTTACCATTTTTAAATTATCTAATCTAAGAAAATCGGGAATTAAATCAATTAATTCTCTCTAAAACTACAATTAAGCTATCAGATGAATTAAGATTAGTCTAATTCACAAAGCACTTATATCTTTTTTCACCATTAGATTTTATCATGTAACTAAAAAGAATCTCAATAGGTTTTGTATCAATTGCTTAAATTGCAAATTCTAAAAGATATGTTGAAGTTTTTCTCAAGATCATCAACTTCTAACCTTAAGTTTATCAACAGGTATCTTTTCCTAATCAATAGTGATTTATAATTACATTAAGAACCAGAGTTCATTAGATTAATTCATTAATTGCACAAGAATTTCACTACTCAATCTCTAAAGTTATGAGTAATCCTCATTAATAGCCAAGATCTATTCATTAAAATGATTTCTCAATCAATTTTAATGAAATCAGACATGAATTCATATAATGCACTATGCAAACTCAAAATCTAATCAACTCAAGCTACTAAATTGAAGAAATTAATATGATAGACATGAATTATTCATGATATTAAAGATTGTTTAAGTAAAATTCGGGTCTTAAGTTATATTTTTATTTAATAATTGATACTTAAATCAATAATATTTTCAATTTAGGTAACTTTTAATCATAACAATACACTTTGGAGCAAAATGGAGCAAAATGGACTCAAAACATCATCCACAGTAAGGATCATGGCCCCTTGGTCGCTCATGAAGAAGAAAAATGCATATCAGAGGCAATTACCCCCCTTTGGTCGCCCGTGATATGAAGATATGAAGGAGAAAATTTTCCCATAGCAAGAATCACCACCTCCCCCCAATGGTTGCCCGTGCAAAGGCCGGTGATTTGGACAAAAATGAAGAACAACGATAACAACGCCCTCTTGGTCATCCGTGATTCGAAGGAAAATGAAGAACAGCACAAATTACGCTGTTTTGGTCGCCTGTGATTGAGTTTTCTAGTAAACGACGTCTTTGATTTTCTTTCATTTAAGTGACACATTGGTTGGATAAAAGATATAACTATTCATCCAAATGTTGTATTGGTTCGCCAAATGGTACAAGTATTCATCCAAATGTTGTATTGGTTCGCCAAAAGGTACAACTATTCATCCAATTGTTGTATTGGTTGGCTAAAAGGTACAACTATTCATCCAAATGTTATATTACTTCACGAAAATCTGAGATTATAAAAGAGAAGGAGAAGACATCTATTACGAGAGACAAAAGATAGATAGAATAGACAAACATTATTCATAGATTTACAGAGATCTATATACAGACATATATACATATATACATATATACTTGTATTTGGTTGTTGAAGTGTTCAGATATTTGTATTGTGAATAAGGGAGTATTATTATGTTTTCTTTCTATTTTATATCTATTGTTCTGTTTTCTTATTATATCATGTATGAGTAATTATTAGGATTCGTGTAGCCATAGGGTACATGTATTTCAATAAATTATATATTTAAATGTTGTATGAATTCTTAATCTCTTTAGTGTATTAATTTATTCTAATTCTAAGTAGTGCACGATTTAGGATTAGATCGGATTTTCACTGGATGCGATTAAGAAATCTACCCATGGAATAGATCTACATTATAGAGAAAGATTTCCCATGACCCCTAGAGATAGGGTTGTGCAATTTTCTGCATCTAATTAAATAATTACTATTGGGATCATATTTCTAAAGCAATTTTAGTCGGCTATTAACTAGGAAGAGATTCCAGTAGACAAGACTAGGATTAGGGTTCAATAGACTCGAGAGAGTTATTGAACTAGTAAATAGGAATCCCGCAGTTAGGAATGATTCAATAACTATGGAGTTTGTAGTACATGTTATCTAATTGGTGAAGCAAGTCTGAATTGTTAGTTAATTTAAATTATGTTATAGTTATAGTTGAAAATTATTTAAGTAAATTAATATTAAATCTTGACCTAAATTTATCTGCTAGATAATAATTAAGAGAGTGAGAAGTAGTACTTGCCGACGGCCCTAAGGAATACAACCTATAATCCATTCCTATACTACAATTGATAAGTGCACTTGCCTAGTGTAGACTAGATCATAGGAAAATATCATAGGAAATAATTTATTAAAACTTGATCTAGTTAGGAAAAAGCACATCATAATACTAATTCAATTAAAGCACAAAAAAGTTACTTGATTTCAACTTGAGGATCCATAAGATTTAAGCTAATTCAATTACTCCTCCATAGATCTATCAAGATAATTCAACAATTCAAAGAAGTACATAAAGATTGTGAAAAGATAAAGCTTGTTAAAACCATGATCCTTTGTAATTAGGAATTAATAAGGTCTAACGAGCAATCTCCTTCAAGATTAGCTCTGAATTCTAAAAGTAAAGATAAAATCTGTAAAACCTTATCTAATTCTCTAAAATTCTATATTATGAGTTAAAAGTACTACTTGATTTATCTATATGTCTCTCACTATATGGTTTGTGAAAAGTAAGTATTTATAGTGCAAGGGATGTTGACATGGCAAAAAGTTACAAAAATAATGAAATTCATGTCAGACGTACAAGAAACACCCTACCACACGGCCATACCTTAAGTTGCATTTTCCTCATTTAACTACAATTCATCCTTTACACAGTTGCACCGGTGAATGTGGCCTCAACTATAATAAATACTCTGATTAATGCCCCCATGTGCCTAAACACATGATCAAATGTGATATTTTCGTCAAGAGTAAAACTGATGCTTGCATGATTGCATGGACGAAAATCTTCTTAAATGTGGTATATAGCAATGTCATAACACGCCCGCATCTAAAGTGGTGTTGTATCATGGAGCACACCACATTAACTTCAATGACATCCCTTCACATGGCCTCTTCCTTAATAGTAGTGAAAACGGTATAATCATCTTCTTCAAACCGCTTCTATGCCTAAGACAGTGTAGTCATTTGTGAACAATTCTTCGTTGACCCAACCTTAGTGTGTTCTTGTTGATCTTTGTCATTCTTTGTAAATTTAAGCGTAAATCATGTAAGATTAACATATAAAAAGTATTAAGTACCAAGTTTATAGGATTATTGATGAAATAAATGTAAAATAAGATCAAATAATCATTGAATGAATAGAGTAATTTAATCCTATCAGTTCTCTCTCTCCCTCTCTTTTTTTTTTTCTCCTTTCCAAAGAAAACTGTGTTATTGATAGGAATCATGGTTCATTTGGGCCAATAACTTGAGCTAGAGTTAGAGGCTTGATGAACTTAGCTCATTAGATCCTTATGGATGAACCAAATGAAGATACAATGGAGTATTTATCATGCCCCAAAGGGTACCATAAACGTAACAGTCCGCCACGTGCTAAACAAGAATTAAGAATCACTACCATAGTCATTCAAAAGTCTTGTATTAGTATGCAAGGCGTTCCCTTACGACAATAGAATACATAACAATTGGAGGTAGATAGTTCAACTTGATAGGATAACCATAAAAATATAAACGACAGATATCTCAGGATCAGTTACAAAGCATTAAGGGGGCATTCCCCCGCTACACGTAATTCTAGGTATTATGTTTTTGGCACCACTTGATCATTCTAGGTTCACTACTAAAAACTATATAAACCAATCGTAAACTTCTAAGGAGATAACTCCTAATCTCTCATTACCTGATTTGGCTAAGTCCGGGGATGTAGCCATAAGTACGAGAACTGCATTAGAAAGAAACTGTGGGGGTATAAGCTACGCTAGCTTAGTGAGTTTCACTTTCAAAATTAAATGCTCAACAAGTAAGATATATCAAGCAAGTTATATTAACAACCATATGACATGTACAATCACGTGAGCATACAATACATAAGACCATTCGGAAATCTTATGTTGAATGGATTTACGCCATCCATTTGGGGTTAGGTGTTTCAGGCCTATACGACCATAGATTTCAATTTTTCTCATTTATATTGTGGTTAATACAGATGCCCACCCACACACATTTTTAATTCCGACCCTTACGCCAACATTTCAATTTCGGCCATTACGCCAATATAGAGTTTACAGGCCCCTCGTTACCCAGCTATTATACCTTCTTCCCACAAAGGTATAATAACCTATGCAATATAACTCACATATGGCATGAATGGTCAATTTGATTATAAGATCATGGCATATTAATTTAACAATTTATGGGCGATCATAGATATGGCAGACACTTCAATTCTATACTAAATCATACAAGTATTTACAACAAGCTTATTTTGATATTCTTATCATCGATTCATCCATGTAGAACTCATATACACACCATCGAATTCTAATGCCACTAACATTACAAGCACAATCACAAGCATAAAATTTAAAGATAGTGAACTCACTCGGCTATAGTCTCCGATCTCTATGGTAGTGATATAGAAACACAAAATTTTCCCCGATTCCAAAATTACATAAACGAAAGAAATACCCCTATGAGCTTTTCGACTCATTGGTTTAAGAACACGGGATTGCCAAATCTAACTGCTAAGGTTTCCTAAAGTTTTATTGACTTAGGGTTTCCGGTTGACTTTCTGATTTAGGATTTTACTTGGAGTTAACTTGTTTCTAATCTTCCAGGTTTCATTCTTGGCATTAGCGGACATAAGGTTTCCAGGTCCGATTGGTCCAGACGTATCCTTTTAGGGTTTCGGTTTCCAGTTTTAAGTTTTTCTGAAATTGAACTCAGGTTTGCTAAGAAAACGAGGGTTTACAGTATTTATAGAGATATTTGATACACTTTAGCAAGGGGCATGATGTAGTATCTTTAAGTGTGTTGAAAAGACTCAATTTGAATGCAAATTCATTAAAATTGCATATCATGATTGTGACAAAGATAGTGTAAGCCCCTAGATTTTAAGCCACGGTTTATGCTTAAACTCTAAATCGAAAGTTAACTGAAAACCCTAAAGTCGACAAATCTATGTTAAATCTTAGTAAATTTAGATCTGGCAATCCCGTACTCTTAACCCCTAAACAACGGAATTGAAATAATTGTGGAAAATAGTTTGTAATAATATAAGGAAACTTAAAAATATCAGATTCGTTAATTTTAGTGTGTTTCCAATCTGAACGAGATCAGTTTTCAAAAATCGTGCCCTGGTACATCCGACAGTTAAAATATTCCGATAATATCATTAGATTCATAAAAATACAAGGATTTGAAAAATATCGTTTTTATAATTTTTTAGTATCTAAAAATATAAGATATAACTTAATTATGTTATTTTCTTTACTACCGGTATTAATTTGTCTTATCTAGTATTTATAGTACTATTCTACACTATTTGTCTACCTCTACCTTTCCACACCTATTCTTACACTCTACCATACCTATTTTCTACTTTTTACTTTTTTCATACATCTTTAATCACATCACATCTTACAACTTATTACTTTTAATTAACAAAAACACAAAACAAATCAAAACAAATATCTCTCTCCCTCTTCTTTCCCCTAAACCGGTGCTATCTCTCTCTCTCTTTCACATCTATTTTTTTTTCAATTTATTTTAATCACATAATTTTCCCTCATTAAAACTCTATAAATATACTCTCTCCCTCCATTTCTTTCACACACTCATTTACCTTACTAAAACCCTCTCGAAATCACTCCACAAATCCTCTCTCCTAAAAATCTCTTTTCCCTTTTTCCTTAGTAACCATTTTCCTGCATTCTTTCTACACACATATTACACAAAACCTCTCTTAAACTACCACTCTTATATTTCCATCTTAAGTAAATTTCTTGTCCACATATTCTTACCATGTCATGTAACTTAACATGACCATGGTGTATGTTTCTCAAACATTTAAATATTATAGAAGCAACACTATGTTCATGTTTTGTTCTTGTTCATGAATAAATTACATTTATTGTTATGTTGTTTTATTAATGTTGCTATTATCTACGTGTTATTATTATTGTTTTAACCTAACTTCTATATCATATTATCTATATTTATGTATCTATATATATTAGAGAATATAAGCTGACTAACATAACATTTATTTATTTATTTATGCTTGCAATTTATTTATTTATTACATGCTTTAATAGTAAGACTAGTCTTTCTGGTCTTACACTTGTCCTCATCAAGTCAAAACGATTTTCTTATTTCTTTTGTTTTTCTTTCTTTGGACTTGTCTACGGCTAAGTCTGGAAGCCTTGAAATCATGCTAAGACTTCCAATACTTGATATTTATTTCTTACTCATGCTTATATTTTCCAATGTTCTTCTTCTTCTTCTTATTATTATTATTCTTGTTGTATTACTAGCTATATACTCATTGTTCATACATGATCATAGTGACGGTTGTCTTAACAAAAATAAAAAGTTATTTCTTAAAATAAAAGAAAACAAGCTTAACTTACTTTAAAAGTGCAATTTTATCACTTAGGAAAAAATTTCATTAAGACCTAGAATTTTATTTCAGCTAAATAATTTACAAAGGATTTTTGACAAAATCACCATAGATTCTAGTGTTGTTGACATGCAAAGCATTTATAATGAAGGAACTCTATATTTTATTTTCAAAATACTATTAAAAGACCATAAGATTGATAATACTTTTCTATAAGAAATTTTCTTAAAAACTTGATTATAAAATTATGACCAACATTTTTAATAAGAACAAGGATCAAATCAAGTTTTTCGAAATAAGTCAAGAATCAACTCACTAAGTAAAATATACTAAGAAAATAAAATTTGAGAATAACTTAGAAAGACTAAAGTTTTTTAATTAAAAGTTATCTTTTCAAAATCTAAGAAAATAAATTATATCACATATCCAATACCTTATAAATGCTTAGTTTTATTTCCAAACAACTTAACATAAATTTGTCAAACTTCACTTTCTTAACTACCAAAGCAAGATTTTTCTATGAAATATTATTGGTTAGAACAACATCATTAGAATCATATATATATATATATATATATATTATGAGTTGCATAAGTATTAAAAGGATTTTTCAACTATATATATTTGTATGTATATATATGTATTCTATGGAAATTTTGATTGATACAAAGCTACAAAAATCATGTTTTAAAGGTTAAAATTTTCGTTTTGATTATGTACTATATCTTTTACAGACGTAAATGACCTTTTATGAAAAAAAAAATAACCTTAGAAATGGATAGGTCTTTTAGAGTAAGTAGAAAACGATATATGATATGCGAAGTTCTGAGTTAAAATAGCAAGTTATGACTATTTTAAGTTGGAATTTCATTTACATGAATTTTGACGAATTTAGTGAAATAGAATTACAAGTTTAAGTAGAACTTCTAAGAAATACTCATTTTAGGTATTTCTTTTGTATAGGTAATGAGGAGTCCAAGCTTCCTTACCCAGTGGACTAATTTGACTAAGAAGCTTCTACTATGGCCGAGTGAGTTTAAATTCTTACATTTCTATACTTATGTTTTTGCTTGTAGTTAGCGGCACCAGAATTAAGAAAAGATAAAAATGTCATAGCTCATGTGCTTTACTTATATGAGTGAAATTATATTAAGTATATTGAGGTGGGAATTGTTAATTAATCATGAAATGATTTAGTATAGGAATGATATTTGTCAAATTCTATGATCACTTATAATATGTCCAATATCATGCCATGATTACTTACACAAAATAATTTATGCATGAAAGTAGTGAGTCACATTGCATTCATCACTATACCTTGGTGAGATAAAGGCATAGTATTGAGGCCGTAGAACCCTAAAATCTACTCTATGTCTGATCGCCCATAATAAAATGGTGGTGAACACCCGAAATAACTATAATTTAGCGACCAGTAGTGGCTCGTATAAAAACTATAAAAACTTTATTTATGAGCTATGGCCTTGTTGCTTGGAACACCTAACCAAAATGGAGAGGTAAATCCATTCAAATATATAATTCCTAGAAAATCGTATGTATTGTTGGCTCACGTATTTGATTGCACTCATATTTTATTAAATAACTTGATTGAATATTGATTGTCTGAGTACTTTATTTGTGGAATTAATTCTCACTAAGTAAGAAGCTTACTCTCTTATAGATATCTTGCAGCACCCCTGTTTATGGTTGACGCCCCGGGTTTTTTCTCAGGTATTACCTTTTGAACTATGGAGTTTTTGGAAGAAGTCAAAGACTAGTTGTAGACTTAGACTTCTAAGTAAATCTCCAACGTATTTATTTTGAATAGACTTTGATAGACTATATCTTATGATAGGGAATGCCCCTTTGATATTTTGTAAGACCTTTATATTACTATATTTAAGATGTTACGTTATGATTTCCATTCTTAAATTGTTATATAAATGTCTTCTTAAACAACTTGTTTCAAAGTTGGTCCTCTATGATTGTGAAGGTATGCCTTACATCCGTATCAAAGCTTTTGGGATGACTAAGACTGTCATACTTAAGCTTTAATATTGAGTGTAACGGACTGCACGTTTAGGATACGCTTTGGGGCATGATAGTGATTAAAGTGATCATAATTGCACTTGTGATTATTTTCTACATTGATGAAGTGGTGTTAAGAGAATCACGATCCATGTTAAACCTGTAACCTAGCCCATAATGCATGTTAATACACCCATGATGTGTATTGTTTGAGAAATTGAAATACCCAAAAATTTCCATGCTTGGTAAATGAGATATTAACTAATAATTAGTATAAAATACGGGTAACACTAACTTTTATCTAAATTTAGTTTAGATATGGGCCAAAAACTCACTAATTATACACATACCATTATAGATATCAAGTGTAGTATAAGATAATTAATTTTTAGGGTCTACTAGATAGTAAGCAATAGTTTAAAGATGAATCGTCGGGTTGAATTTTATGCAACAGAAATAAAACTAATTAATATCTATTAAACTAGAGTTTGAATAAAAATTCTGAATACAATAATCATGAAACTTAGAATTTTTTATCCTATTAGTATAATATCCTAATTTGACCTATCGGGCTTAGATACATTAATCACGTAAGTTAAAACTCTAA
This sequence comes from Combretum micranthum, assembly GCA_024138025.1. Taxonomy (NCBI): domain Eukaryota; kingdom Viridiplantae; phylum Streptophyta; class Magnoliopsida; order Myrtales; family Combretaceae; genus Combretum; species Combretum micranthum. The sequence goes on along the minus strand of JAMXBD010001852.1, from coordinate 269,119 downwards.
AATATTTAGAAAATTTAACATAATCGCATTAGAAAATGGATTTAATAGAAGATAGAGACTATAATATAACAAATACCCATTTTAACCTATCAAAGTACTTCAATTTCCTATCTCCAACATATTAAGATACTCAATCCCTTTCAATTATCGATTTGAAACCAATTTCTCAAGTTGAATTACCTAAGTTCCTAATAACAAAAATTGAACCTAACCAAACTTCACAAGTTCAATCACCTAAATCAACAAATACTTAATTTACCTATTTTAACCAAAATTCCAACACCTTAATTCCTAGAATTTCAAATCCAAATTTACGCTAAGCCACTAAATTCCTAAATTCAAGCTAGATACCAATTTCTCACTAATCAAATTCCTAAGCTAAATATCTAATTTAATTTAGCAATCTCTTCTTCTAAATTCTCTTACCTATTTTAACAAATTCAAATTATTTAATATTTCTAATTGTCAAATTAAATTCAATTCATCAAGTTCAATTGCCTTAACTCCTAAATTCCTGAATTCAAGTGAAATATAAATTTTCCTTCAATTAGAATTCCAATTTAATCTCTAATGCAAATTGGCAACATTTGATTCTTACTCTTTAAATCCAATTTCTAAATGTCAAAGCCATAATCTAAAAGCCCAATCCATCATCTAAAATCCAAGCCCATTAACATGAATCCAAGCACATATTCAAGAAGCACACTAACATGAAATCAAGCCCATAAACCCATCAATTCAAGCTCGTATGATCATGCATTAACATGCTCCATCACACATCAGATAATTCCTTAATTTCTAGATAACTCCATGAAGTGAAATGGCCAAAATAACCTTAGCCAATTCTAGAGAATTTTACCCATGACAAAAGATCAAAATGACCTTAAACTAATCAAATAAAATGACTAAATTGCCCTTAACCCTAGAGATTATCACAAGGCATGCAATAATATAAATACAGCCTTAGAAAACCCTAATTCCTTCTCCATTTTCAATAACCCCATCTCTCAAAATTCTCTCTCAAAACACTCAAAAAATCTCTCCAAAAAAGCACGAAAATTCCCTCATAAACCAAGCACACATAAGGTAAAATGTTAACTAAGTTCATACTTATTAATCTCTTCATTTATCCCCAATAATCCAACTTTATTTCAATTGAAATCTTAGGCGAACTGAAGATTTAAAACAAGTTGAAGTTAGGAAAATAAGCTTGAAGAAGCTTCATCAAATCTTGAATGGTGGTGGTATAGTAGTAGAAAGACTATTTGATTGATTTTGTTAATTCAAATAAGTAATTATAATTAATTTATTTAATTATGTTAATGGGATTTAGATTCATGAAAATTACTAAAATAAACATAGATTTAAGTATTGATTGATATATGTATATACATACATGAAAAGCAAAATATGCACATTATATGTATGTATGTTAGAAATTTAAGTATATGAAATTATTATATGCTTATATATATGCATGCATATATGCGTGTTATGTGTTGAATTAATATGTTTATTTAAATGAAATTATCAAATAAATAAATGAATATATTAAATATAAATTTTGATGAAATATATATGTGTATGTTATGTGTATGTTTATATATGGTAGAATTTTGGATAAGTTAGTGTTGGTAATGATGATTTGAGCTATGATTTGAGATTTAATTTATAAAATATAAGCCAATATGTATACTAGATAAAATAACAATGAACAAATATGTTTTAGATGATATAAATATATTGGAAAATCAATTTATATGCATATATATACAATGTGACAGCTTAAGTTATAAAATTTAAGTAAAATATTAAATGAATTTATTCAATGAAATTTATAGAAACGACAGTTTAACATGTCTATAAGTAAAATGTAAATTTTTGTGATTTTTTAAGTACAATAAATTTTTAAAAAATTAAACTATAAAATAAAAAATAGAGCAAAATAGTGTTTCGGCCAGCAGTAGTGGCGTAAATATAGGGTTGAATCGATGACTGTTTATTCTCCTTATTAGGTGAAATTATAATATTTTAAAAGCTCAAGAAGTATATTTTAATATGATTTAAAGAACCAGTCGTCTTGATGGTCAAATTTGAGTGAACCAATTGGTCGTCGCTGTGAATCCCCTATTCTAGATAGTTTTATGTTAATTAATTCAAAACCTAATTAACCAATTAGTTTAGGACAATTGAACTTATGAATATATAAAAAAATGTGTTAGGTAGTTTGCATAAAAATTTAACTTAAAAACTTGTGTTTGAGATAGCAAACCAATTTATTAAAGTTAGGGTATACACTATTTCTTTATAGAAAATAAAATATTAGAATTTAAGGTAAGTTAATTCTAATCAAATAAATATGAAATAAATTTAAATAATGTGTTTATTTTCTAGAAAAATGAGTATTAATATGATTTTGATATAAGTTGATAATTGGCATTAAATGCTTATATGAATCAATCTCTTAGCAGATATTTGTTAGGAGCCTGTCTCTTGCTTTATTTTATAGCCTATATTCTGTTTATCCATATTTTGTACTAGGTATACAATGACTTGTGTGTTGTGTGCTAGGGCAAGCTTTCTAAGTGAACCAATACTTAAAATGACTTTAATAATTACTTGTTGCTTGTGCAAGCCATTTTTGAAGACCTGGTTCGAAGGGTGACAACCTTGCTAAAGTGGCCTTAGACGATGCCAACATGGTAGTTAGGCACTTAGGGCACCCCCATCATTGATATTAGAAAAATAATGATTATTAATGGCTCAGCGAGTAGCTGATAAAGGGAACGATATCGAGCTAATGTTTATTCATATTGAAAAGAAGTTGTATTAAGCAGTTTAATATATGTGCTCTGTTACTCTGCTTTATCACAATGGACTAATATGATAAAGATGAGTAATGATTGTGACCCATAGACAGGCAATCTACTAGATGTTCTTATAAGAGAAATAGGTATTTAGATTGCAGTGCGTGTTGCCGGGTGTGAGTGCTCCACTATTATATGTTGCACTTTACTTTAAAGATATAAATTGTTGACTGTTGTATTGCATATGGAAAAGGCATGTGTGTCCATCTTGTGTGTGCTTGTGCTGTTGTACTACTGGACTTTGGCCAGTCCTTTCTTTCTTCAGGTGATGATGATACTTATGATTGTATAGGATACGACACAAATTTTGAGGAGCTGCGTAAGGAGTGGAGTGGCTAAGAATGTTGAATTGTTTATATTGTTAATGGAAGTTAATTAATCATCTATTCAAACTTATATTTGATGAGGGCATTGTAACCCCAAGAATTTTCTTACTAGTATAAATAGATAGAAATACAAATATAAAAGCAGATGGTCAACGTAGGACTCAATATATAAACCCTAGGTTTTATGCCAAGTCTTATGTTTAATCCCTAACCAGAAATCATGGAGTCAATAATTCTATAGCGAACCGTAGTGGCTTTAGATCTGACAATCCTGTGTTCTTAACCCTACAATAATAAAATTGAGATAATAGTAGATTATGGTTCGTAATAATGTAGGGAAGTCTAAAAAGATCAAATTCATTGAAAATTAGTTTGTTTCGGACCTGAATGAGATCAAATTTCAAAATCAGGTTCCAAACATGCCGAATGGTAAAAATATTCCAATGACATCATTAGACTCGTAATAATATGAAGATTTTAAAAATATCAATTTTAAAATTTTTCAATAACTAAAAATATTAGATATAGCTGTTTGGTGTATTTTCTTTATTTATCTACTATTCATGTAACTTAACATGACCATGGTGTATGTTTCCTAAACCTATAGTCTTATAGAAGCAACACTATATTCATGTTTTATTCTTATTTATGTACAAAAATTTCTTTATATTGTTATTATTACTCTAATCTAACTTCATTTATATATTATGTAGATGTATATTCATATTTCTTAGAGCCTAAATGCTCACTAACCTAACATCTTATTAATGCTCTTACTATTGCTCTTATTATTATGCTCTTCCTTTTCTTTTCTTTTTGAACTAGTCTATTCTTAGTTCCGGGAAACCTTGATGTGGCTAAGGCTTTCAATACTTGACCTTACTATTATACTTACTTGCTTCTTATGTAAATCCCCAAAGTTTTGTGATCAATTAAGCTTAAACCCTAATTAGAAAGTCAATTGGAATCCTAAAGTCAACAAAACCCTATCCTTTCACAACCGTTCAAGTCCGGCATTCCGTTTAAGCAACCCTAGGAAAGTTAGTAAGAGATTAATATGTAGAATAGTTCGTAATAACCTGAGAAAGCTTAAAAATATCAGATTAGTTAAAACATGATTTGTTTTTAGCACAACCGGACACAATTTTCGAAAAGCATGTCCTAAGGCTCAGATTAGTAAAAATATTCCGAATATACCGTTAGACTCGTAAAAATATAAGGTTTTAAAAACATCAACTTCATAATTTTTTGATAACTAAAAATATCATATATGGAAATTATACGTGTATTTTCTTACTACCGGTATTCAACTTGTCATGTCTACTTTACATTACACTATTTTCTACTATTCTACACTATTCATCTATCTCTACTTTTCTTACAACCTACTCTTACAAACATACATCTATTTCTTACAATTTTCATTCCCAATACAACTTCACATCTTTCATATCTTACTTTTCATTAACAAAAATACAAAAAAAATAAATTTTCAATCCCCTCTACTACAAGATTTGTGCCGGCCCCCTCTCTCAATGTCCTCAAATTGTTTTATTTTTATTTATTTAATTAACATAATTTTACTCCAACATTTTCCTATAAATACCTTATCTTCCTTCCACTTCTTTCACACCTTCCATACACTAAAATTTACTCTCTCAAATTCTTTATAAAGTTTCTCTCAAAGTTCTCTTAAAATTAATCTTGATAAGTAATTCATCTTTAAGTTTTCTTTATGTTCATTTACTTAGTATGAGCTTAGTGTGTGTTCTCTAAACCATGAAGGTTAAAGAAAGCAACAATAGGTTCATACTTTGTTTTTGTTCATGAATCAAATTTCTTTTATGTTGCTTTTATGTATATAATTATCTAAATATATCTATGTAGCTATATATATCTTTTAGAGTATATAAGCTCGTTTGTTTTGCAATTTATTTATTTTCCTTGTAATTTATTTACTTTCATGTTGTTTTTAAGACTAGTCTTTCTAGTCTTAGACTTGTCCTCATCAAGTCAAAACATTTTCTTTTTCTTTTTGGGACTAGTCTTTTCTTAGTCCTAGGATACCTTGATGAAGCTAAGGTTCCAATACTTGATTTATTTCTTTACTAGCTTATTTCTTTAAGTTATTATGTTTCCTTATGTTTTCATAACTTTATGATTCATATTCATGCATGAACATAATGATTTTTGTCTTAACAAGATAAATAAGGAAAATTTTTCTTAAAATAGAAAATTTTCTCTAAAACTAAAAGTAAGAAGTAATTTTCATAAAAACTAAGGATTTTATCTTAACAAACTTTTCTAAGAAATCTAGATGAGTTCATAGGGATTTTTCTTTTACAAACATACATAACATAGAAAGAACTTCTTGAGTAAACAAAAGTTATACTAAACTCTACTTTTTCATCAATACTAGTTTGACAAACAAGAAATTCCTTTCATGAAAATAGAATAATTTTAAGAAACAAGGAAATTATTTCTATGAAGATATAATTATTGTTATTTTCAAGAATTATTATAAAACTAAGAAAAAAATCATTCTTTGAAAATTTAAAGGACTAAGGAAAGGAAATTTACTCATAACTTGAAATATTCTCTAGCAAAAATAAGAGGAATTTTCAAAAGTTCCACTTTTCTTTAGAAGACTTTACTTTTACAAAAATTTATGGTTTGAGACAACTTCATTAACTTCATCCATTTGATATGATTCAATAAATATATGTATATATATTTCAAAGGTTTTACAAACTATTATAATATCTATCTCTTTAAAATGAGTTTTTGTTAAAAGAAGGAATTCAAGTTTGTGAAAATTCATGGTGAATCTAGTCACCACTATTCTGGAACTCAAATGACTTAGTTTGATGAAAATAGTTATAGAAATAGATAGATCTTTTCGAGTAGGTAGAAAACGGTATATAATATGCAAAATTTCGAGTTAAAATGAGTAAGTTATGGCCATTTTAAATTGGAATTTCCTCCAATCCGATTTTGCCGTAATTTTAAGATAGATTTAGAATTTTCAAAGATAGAAATTCTATGACAGACTCATTGTGGGTATTTCATCTTGTTTAGGTGAAGAAGGAACCAAGATCTCTTTCCTAGAAGACTACTTCGATTAGGAGCTACCGACATGGAGTGAGTTAATCTTTTACTAAGTTACATTTCCTTGTTTGTGCTTATAAGTAGTAGCACTAGAAAATAAGGAAAAGATAAATGAACAATTGTTGTGTGATTTGAAGTTATGATTGGTTGAATATAAATTAAGAATATCAAAAGAGGAATTGATGAATAATTTACGATTTCTTGCAATAATATGATGAATATTGATTTGATCACCTTTAACTTGGACTTAACAATGATGGAATAAACTTATTGAAAAAGATTCATGCATATCATATTTGAGAGTCACATTTATTTCACTACTATTCTTCGTGTGAGGAAACAAGGAAGTTGTAGTGGTGGCTAGTAGGAGCCAGAAAGTCTACATGGGCCAATAGGACCCGCAAAGTCTACAGGGCCAGTAGGAGCCAGCAAATCTACAAATATTAATGGTCGTATAGGCTTGTAATCTACCAACTCCAAACATGGAGGGCGTAAAATCCATGCTACACATGATTTTCGGTTAATCTTGTGTATTTTGTTTGCTCATGTGATTGGTACATTCTCATATGATCATTTAAATACTTGTTTGTTATATGGAAATGTTCTGTAGATGAGAATTATCTCACTAAGCTAGATTTGCTTATACCCCTATAGCTTTTTGTTACAGTATGATTATCTATGGTTGGCACTGAGGAGCCTCGTATACCAAGTATGAGCCAAAGCTACTAGGAGTTTTTAGGAGAAGTTATATGTATTTAGTTTTTAACATAGACTTCTAAGAATAATCTCTATAGTAGGCTTATGTTATAGTTGTGCATACCTTATTAACGGTTTAGTAAATCAGGACTATTTGAGAAGGAGGAATGCCCCCAAGAAGATGTAAGAGTTTATTATCTAAATGAATATTCCATGTTTATTTATATAAATTTTTGCATGCTTTTATTATCTACTTAAATATAATACACCTGTGAGTCTACTACTATCTTGAAAGCACGCCTTGCATATAATATCTAAGCTCCTCCATGGCGGCGGACTGCCACGTTTAGGGTACCCTCCAGGGCGTGACATCTTATATCTCTTTCTATCTTATTATGTGTTATTCTTACCTTTCTCATGACTATAAAATCATATCCATGTATGATTGAGTTATTGTTGTCTTAACAAGAATAAAAAGGATTCTTTCTTTAATAAAGAAAATAAGGTTAAACTCTTTCTAAAATAAAAGTTGTCACTTAGCAAAGATTTTTCCATCAAAAGGCTTCGAAATTGTTTTTAATAAATTCTTTTCAAAAACTTAGACAAGTCCATCATGAATTTTTAAAGTACTAATAATAGAGATTTCTTCAAGGATTTAACCAATTAGATAAGCACTCTCTTTTCATAATAGTAACATGAAATTTGTTAGAACCTTAATTTAATAATTCTTTGTTATGCAAATTTTTCTTAAAACTTATTGTAAGCCCCTAGATTTTATGCCATGGTTTATGCTGAAACCCTAAACCGAAGGTCAATCGGAAATCCTAAAATCAACAAACCGATAACAAAACCTAGTAGATTTAGATCTAGCAATCCCGCGCTCTTAACTCCTAAACAATGAAATTGAAATAATTGTGGGAAGTAACTCGTAATAATATGAGGAAGCCCAAAAAATCTGATTCATTAATTTTTAATGTGTTTCGAACGCAAATAGGATCAGTTTTCGAAAAACATGTCCTAGTACACCTGATAGTAAAACTATCCTGAAAATATCCCAATAATATCAATAAACTCGTAAAAATACAAGGATTTCAAAATATATTTTCGGTATCTAAAAAAAATCAAATATAGCTTAATTACGTGTATTTTATTTACTACCGGTATTAATTTATCTTATCTACTATTCATAGTACTGTTCTTCACTATTGATATATCTCTACTTTTTCTACACCTATTATTACAATCTATCATACCTATTTTCTACTTTTTACATTATTCATACATCTTCATTCACATTACACCTTACAACTTATTACTTTTAATTAACAAAAATACAAAACAAATCAAAATCAACTCTCTCTCTTCAAACAGATGCCTCCCCCTCTCTTACTCATCTATTTTTTTTCAATTTATTTTAATCACACAATTTTCTCTCATTAAAACTCTATAAATACCACATCTCCCTCTATTTCTTTTACGCACTCATTTACCTTACTAAAACTCTCTCAAATTTACTCCACAAATCCTTTCTCCCAAAAATCTCTTTTCACTTTTCCTTACTACCCATTTTTCTACATACTTTCTACACCATACTATCCAAAACCTCTTTTAAGCTACTACTCTCATATTTTCATCTTAGGTAAATTTCTTACCCACATATTCTTACCATGTCATGTAACTTAATATGACCATGGTGTATTTTTCTTAAACATTTAAATGTTATAGAAGCAACATTATGTTCATATTTTATTCTTGTTCATGAATAAATTATATATTATGTTGTTTTATTTATGTAATTGATATTATTGTTCTAACCTAACTTCTATAACATATTATCTATATTTATGTATCTCTATATATTTCTTAGAGCATATAAGCTCACTAACATAACCGTTATTTATTTATTTATGCTTTCAATTTATTTATTTATTTATTTCATGCTATAATATTAAGACTAGTCTTTTTAGTCTTAAACTTGTCCTTATCAAGTCAAAAAAAAATTTCTTATTTCTTTTGTTTTTCTTACTTTGGACTTGCCCATGACTAAGTTCGGAAGCCTTGAAATTAAGCTAAGACTTCTAATACTTGATATTAATTTATTGCTCATTCTTATATCTTTCCAGTTATTATTATTATTATTATTTTTGTCATATTACTAGCAACATACTCATACTTCGTGCATGATTATATCGATAGTTCTCTTGATAAAAAAAAAAAAAAAGAAAGATTCTTTCCTAAGTAAAAGAAGGTAAGCTCAACTTACTTCAAAAATATAGTTTTATCACTTAGGAAAAGTTTCATTAAGACTTGGAATTTTATTTCAATTAAATACTTTATAAAGAATTTTTTACCAAAAATTACCATAGATTCTAAGTGTTATTGATTACAAAGCTTTTAGAAAAACAACTAGAGAACTTTTTATTTTCTTTTCAAACTGCGATTATATCACATATTTAATGACTTAAAAATCCTTAGTTTTATTTGCAAACAACTTAACATAATTTTGTTAAACTTCACTTTTTCAACTACCAAAACAAGATTGTTTTATGAAAAATCATTAATTGAGATAACATCATTAGCATCATGTGTTTATTATGAGTTTCATATGCATTAAAATGATTTTTCAACTATAGATATATATTATATTTATATGTTTTCTATGGAATTTTTGGATGATACAAACCTAGAAAAATCATGTTTTAAATGTTAAAATTTTCGTGTTGATTCTGTATCATATCTTTTAGTGACCCAAATGACTTTTTATGAAGGAAATAACCTTAGAAATGGATAATTGTTTCAAGTAGGTAAAAAAGGGTAATAATATACGAAATTCGAAGTTAAGATGAGCAAGTTATGGCCATTTTATGTTGGAATTTCACCGCATGCGAATTTTAACGAACTTAGTGAAATAGAATTTCAAGTTTAAATAGAATTTATTTTGTATAGGTTATGAGGAGTTAGAGCTTCCCTACCTAATGGACTATTTTGACTGAGAAGCTTCTACTGCTATAGCCTAGTGAATTTAAATTCTTACATTTATATTGTAACACATAGAAAAATAAGATAAAATGAAGATAAATGGGTCATGAATATATATATATATATATATAAATCTTACATCAAAGCCACAAAACAAGTTAAGTTTGGTTAATTTTGTTTTGGGAAAGAATTGTGAAAATTTGGAACTTCTGCAATTTTTGACAGATGTAACGCTAACATTTAGAAAGGGAACACAGCCAGCGAAGAGTTAGCGTAGGTTGTGTACAGTATCAAATTGTTTAACGTCGGTGCGTGTGTGTGTGTTATTTTTTTCGGTGTTGAAGTTGGATTAGAAGCATTATCGTTTAACGCCAAAGTCGAACGCCATTGGTGTTGAGTTAGGTTTTGCCGGTATTTGATGTTCGGAATGACGCGAAGGATTTTGTTGAACGTCAAACGTCGCCTCCTGGGGATTCTACGTTACCGGCGTAGGAATCAAATTTGCAGCGTATGTGGAAATTCTATAAATAGACACGTTCATTCGAGGTTTTTTTCAACAGAAGTTATTTCACCCTTGTTCCTTTGTGAGAAAGAGAAGTTTGGTAATTCTATGTGTTTTAGTATGCAATCTTCATCCTAAGGCGAATTTGATCAAAAGTGAGTGATCCTAATCCATCTACAACACGTTTTCTATGGATTTATGCATATTTCTTAGGGTTTTGTTGTGTTCTTAAAGGAAAACATGGGAAGTTTTAAGATCTCTGGTTCAATCTGTCTCTGTTCGATAAAAAGTGAGTTTTGTGATTTAAACAAGTAAGTATAATGGTCTTATACAAGTTTTATGCGAATTTCATACAAGTTCTAAGGACTTTGTGGTTGTTTGCATAAAGGAAACCCTAGCTTTGCTTGGAATCTGAATGATGGATGTGAGTTGGGTTTTTGGTGATCCAAATCAGTAAGTTTCGTCTTTTCGTTGATGGATTTAAAAAATGTGTGGTTAGATGATCTTTATATGTTCTTATTGTCATGTAATATTACGGTCTTGGTGAATTATCGGTATTATGGACTTGTTGTGAGTTGTGATCGATAAGACGGTGCAAATTTTTTGAGATTCATTATCAGGTTAGAGTTTTAGGAGATTATGATATATTAGGGTTCGTTCCTTTTACCGTGTTTTATACATCTATTTATGTATATATTTTGTTGATAGGATAATTGGAGATTCTGATATTTGATTGTTGGTATTGATTGAGGAGTTGTAGAAATTCGTGCTAGTGTTATGTTGTCAATATTGGGTTTAGTGAATTTGGATTACCTGAGATTTAAAAGGTACGACCAATCCCTACTTGTTGTTTTTACTTGTAAGTTTAGTATTGCTTGACTGGTTATAGGAACAAAACTTCATAAAATCCTAATTCTATTCGGCTTAATAATTGTCTGCTTGGTTGTGCTTGGCTTTAACTAATAAAGACCCGGCATACAGTGATGCTAGTGGGATACCCTGATGATCTCGGTGTGATGTTGTCCCGAGTGGACTCGTGCGTTGATATGATTCCAGTAAAATTATGGGGAAATCGAGGATGTTTGGGGAGTACCTACTCATCTATATATGTATATAATTACCTTATTTTCAAATAGTTAGTTGTTTTCAAGAGGAGTCTGAGTTACGTTGAGTTCGGGACTAGAGTATACATAGTTCTGAACTTTGTTGATTTATAATATATAAAAATAACAAACTGATTGCTTGCATTAGACTTAGTGCATTTGAGATATATATATATATATATATATTTCGGTGAATTTGCATTTGTCTTTAAGGATTGGAATTATCATATGGGCTTCGCAGCTCACTTTTTAAAATTTCAGGTACAGATGATGAAGACATTGTGTATGATCTTTTAGGTTATGATATGATCTTTGATCAAGGGGATAGCGATAGTGGACCTGACTAACAAGCTGAGAGTTAGAATTTGATTATAGGATTTTGGGAGAAAAGAATTGTCTAGTTATGTTGAAGACTTGATTTTGCTGTATTTGGCTTATTATTATGTTTTATGAACAGTGTTTAGATCATTTGTTGTTAAAGACTAAGTTGTAAATGAAAGTTTTTCTTTTGTAGACAATTTCAGTTATTATGTTGGATTGTTGGCTTATGGATATGCCAACTAGGATGTTTGCTTAATTAAACAGGAATGTTATGAAGTTACTTGTGTTTCCAAATTTTACAGTTTGTATTGAGTATCCTATGAGATATCCTATATGTGTGTTTACAGGTGATATTTGATAATTTGTGGATATTACAGCCTTAGCATTTTCTATTTCAAAAGAGGACACATGGCGGGTTGTAATGCCTTATTTTAGGGCGTTACATCTATACTTATGTTTTTCTTTGTAGTTAGCGGCACCAGAATTAGGAAAAGATAAAAACATGATAGCACATGTGCTTTACTTATATGAGTGAAATTATGTTAAGTATATCGAGATGAGAATTGTTAATTAATCATTGCATTATTTAGTATAGGATTGATTTGTCTACAAATTCTATGATCACTTGTAAAATATCTAATATTATGCCATGATTACTTAAATAAAATGATGCATGACATGTAGTGAGTCACATTGCATTCATTACTATAACATTGGTGGGATAAGGGCATAATAATGAGGCCCATAAAACCCAAAAATCTACTCTATGACTTTGATCACCCATAATAAAATGGTGAGTGGACACTCGAAATAACTACAATTTAGCGGCTAGTAGTGGCTCATACAAAATCTTTATCTACGAACTATGGTCCTGTTGTCCGAAACACCTAACCACAAGCTTCATAGGCTTATTTAGACGATTATATGATGATTTGAAGTAAATAAAGCAAGATTAGGCCCGACTTTACAAGAAACAAAGGCTTTTATCTTTTCAACCCCTTCTTTAGCACTACAAGGGCAAGATGGGATGGGAAGAAATTAGACGACTATAAATACCCATTCTTGCCTTCATTTTAAGCAGCCATGTAAACATAGATTTAAAGAAAAAACATAAGAAAGAGTAGAATACAGAGAGTCCTTCTATTATAAAGAGAGAAACTTCACAAGATTTCTAGAGTTTCACAGCAGCATTGAGCTTAAATGTTTCAATTCATCAAGGATATTATCATTTATTGCTTCTTATGATTATGGATCTTTGTTATTTCTCTCATTTATTGGTTTGCATCATCATATTCATGGTGGAGTAGTCGATTGTGCTTGGGTTTGTGAATCTTTGGTTGATATCATGTAATTATATTATGATTTTGTTGAATACGTGTTGATTTATTGAATTCAATAGCTTGAGCTTAATAGATCTTGAATTTGTATAGTGCATAATATAGGTTCATGTTTGATTTCGTTAAAATAAGTTAAGAGGTGATTTTAAATGATAAATCTAGGCTATTAATGAGGTTAATCCTTTATATCTTGAAAGAGGATGGGTGAAAACCTTCCGTCACTTGTTTTAGTTTTTCATTGAGTTGGTTTCTAAAACAACGGATTCTTGTTCTTTTTGTGGATCTAGCATATAGATCTAGAATTACTGATGTTGAGAGAGGTTTTAACTTACATTCATGAATCCGATGATTCAATAATCAACACAAACATTTTCTAAGAAATTTCTTGAGTTACATGAATAGACCTAAGGTAGAGCATGACCCAAGCAACCTTGTAAATTGATTTATCTTTATTCTTGCATGCTGTTGTGAAATTTGCTACTGTTATTTGCCAATATTGTTAGATTAGGACTAGTTTTAGCTCTTAGTTGATAGATTTTCCTCTGTTTTTGTCGATTAGAGAATAGGAAAAGAGCGAGAGTACAAGTACTACCAGCTTTCCCTGGAATACAACTAGATCTTTATCCCTATGCTACGTCTAATGGGTGCGCTTGATGCCTTATGGAGACTGTAGTTGAAAAACGATTTAGAAAAGAATTTACAAATATTAAAATTTTCTTTACTCCACAATAACCTTAGCTAATTAGTGCTAATCCTTCCCTAATCTTACTTAATTAGCATTTAGATGGAGGCTGGGATATAGGTTTCTTACCTCAGGATTGTAGTAAGTTTTCTAAAATGGCAATGATAGAAAATAAAGAGTATTTATATGAGGATTACGGTCTAGAGTTTGCAGGGCTTCTCTTAGAGTGATGTAAACCCCCAAAGTTTTAGGATCGGTTAAGTTTAAACCATATTGAAAGATCAACCGGAAACCCTAAAATCAACAAAACCCTAGTTATACGTAACAATTTAGGTTCGGTAATCCCGTGTTCACAACCCTAAGTGAGTAAGTAAGCTATTAATATATAGAATAGTTCATAATAACATAAGGAAACTTAAAAAGATCAGATTAGCAAAACTACAATCCGTTTTGGACCGGAACGAATACAGTTCTTGATCATAGGGTTTGGAATAGTAAAAATATTTCGGATATACCGTTAGACTCGTAAAAATATAAGGTTTTCAAAAATATCAGTTTTATAATTTTTCGGTAAGTAAAAATATCAGATATCACATTTATACGCATATTTTCCTCCTACGGTAATTTATTAATCATATCTACTTTATATTACACTATTCATTACTATTCTACACTATTCAATTATCTCTACTTTTTCTAACACCTACTCTCACACTCTATACATCCATTATCTTTACTTTTTACCTTTCCTATAACTTTATATCATATCTACCTTACTTATTATTACATTTAATTAATACCCCCCCCCCCCCCCCCCCCCCCCCCCCCCCCCCCCCCCCCCCCCCCCCCCCCCCCCCCCCCCCCCCCCCCCCCCCCCCCCCCCCCCCCCCCCTCCCCCCTCTCTTGCAATTTTTTTAACTTAAATCACTCAAAATTCACTCATCATTTTCCTATAAATACCTCCCTCCTCTTTCACTTCAGTCACACATTTACTACTACAAATTCACTACCAAAACTCTCAAATTTTTTCATCTCAAAACTCTCTCTATATACACTCTCAAAACTCTCCCAAAATACTCTCTCAAATCCCTTCTACATACACAAAACCCATTCACTCATATTAATCCAAAATTCTCTTTAGGTAAAATTTTCTTTATATGTTTCTTCTTACCATATCATGTAACTTTACACGGCCATGGTGTGAGTTACCTAAAACTTAATGTTATGGAAGCTATACTATATTCATGTATTGTTCTTGTTCATGAATACCTATTTATATATTTATGTTGTTGTTTTTACTTTTCTCATCTTATTGTAGTTTTTATATTTAACTAAATATAATTATGTATCTACGTATATATATTCTTTAGAGTATATAAACTCACTTGCAATTTATTTGCTTTCATGCAAATTAATTTATTTATTTTGTTTCTTTGCAATTTATTTATTTCATGTTGTTTTAAGACTAGTCTCTAATCTTATACTTGTCCTCATCAAGTCAAAATAATTTTCTCTCTTTTATTTTCTTTTCTTATAAGGACTAGTCTATTTCTTAGTTCCTAGAGCCTTGAGAAAGTTAAGACTCCCAAAACTTGACTTTATTATTCATTATGTTACATTTTCTCGTTATTATTCTCACGATCATACTCATAAAGATTGTTGTCCAAACCTTTAAGCTTTAATTATACCTTTTTTTTTTTTTTGCAAAAAGGATATGTTATTACCTAAGAATGGTTTTATATAAAATTTAGAATTTATGATTTAACAAAAGTAAAATCTATTCTTTTCAAAACTTTAGGAAGAACTCGTTATAATTTTAAAGCTACCTTTGTTTTTAAAAGCTTTTTAATCATTTCTATATTATATTATTTTCCAAAAGAAGATGACTTTTGATACTAAAATGTTTTTCATAAAAACAAAATATAAAGGAAACCCATAAAAAGGGAATGAGAGTTTTCAAACTAAGATTTTCCAAGTAATGGTCAAAGAAAAATTGTATAGAAAACTAATAGGAAAAGTGACACTAATATTGAAAATTTCTAAAAAGAAAATAGAGAAATTTATTTTTATTAAAAAGTCATTAAGGAAAATATTCAAATAATTTTTTGAAAACAAAGAATCAAAATATTCATTTTAAAGGATTTACAAAATGAATTTCTTGTAAGTTATAGTTTTCTAAACTCCTAAACTAACATTATTTTACTAAAGAATTTTAGTTGGACAAAAAACACTTGAGCATGGATGAAATATAAGCTATATATCTATAAAGAGGAATTTCTTAACTATATAGGTAACTAAGTATTTATCAAAGCAAATTTTGGATGATTTAATATCTGAAACAAAATGCTTTTGGGGTGGGAAAATTCGTGGTAAATCTGATCGCCATTGTTTTGGAGCCTAAATGATCTAGTTTGATGAAAGTAGTTTTAGAAAGGGATAGATCTTTTCAAATAGGTAGAAATCGGTACATTATATGCATAATTCTGAGTTAAAATGACCAAGTTATAACCATTTTAAATTAGAATTATCTTCTATGCGAACTTTGACGTTCTTATGACACAGTTTTGTCAAATCTCAAGAAAGTTATCAAGAAATACTCATTTCGGGTATTTTTCTTGACTAGGCGATCCCGTGGAAGAATACCCGTATCCCGAAGATTTTTTCGAGTAAGTGGATTGTTTGATCGACTCATCCATTTTAAAGAAGTATCACCATGGCAACATTAGTTTATTTTCTTAAATAAGTTACTTGATTGTGCTTGTACTTTAGTCGCACTAAAATTAAGGAAAAATAAATTGAGATGTATGTAAAAATTGTTGAAAGAATTCTAAGAATATCGAGGCCGGAAATGATTGTAAGTAATTGTTTGTTTTAGTATAGAACTTGATATGTATGAGATTCTATGATTACCTTAAAATTGATAATAATGATGCTATGATATCTTAAATAAATTTATTCATGCATACCACGAAGTGAGTCACATTGCATGGGGTTATTATCCTTAGGTGAAAAGGATAGTAGCACGGTCAAAAACAACACTTGGCGGCTATGATCAAAAGCGATTGCTTGGCGACATAGAATCAAACCAATGCTTGGCGGTAATCCGAAGGTATGACTCAACCCGAGTAGACTTAATATGCATGGCGGTAATGATTGAAATCATAACTGTAGGCCCCGATTTTCTTTGTAACTAACCTTGACTTCGAGAGCCGAATTGGAAACCGAAACCCTAAACCGGTATAGCTAAGGTTAAAATGAAATCTAGAAACCCAAAGTCCGGCTCCATAGAGAATAAAACCATAGAACTTATGAGAGCAAGTTGACTTAGATTATAGTTCTAAAGAATATAATGAAACATAAAAAAATCATTTTTCAGGAAATTATCTGTTTCGAGCCCGACCGGGATCCATTCCGAAAAACCAGCCTCTAGGGCTCGAAATTAGAAAATATTTCAGAATACTCATTAAGACTGGAATTTAATAAGGAATTCAAAAATATATATATATTATAATTTTTCGATTTATAAAAATTATAGTTATAGCCTTTATATCGTATTTTCTTTACTAATCGGTTACTTAATTGTCTAATATATTATTCATTACTATTCACAAGTACAAGCCCATACCTACTCACAGTCACAAACCATACCCCTATTCTTACATCTTTACAACCAAACCATACCTTATTACATCACATTCCTTACAATTACTTTTCCCACACATTTTATTACACTTTTAACTTGAAAAATTGTACAAAAATTATTTTCTCTCCCTCTCTTTCACTCAATGGCCGGCGCACATCCCTCTCTTTTCCTCTCAATTGTCCTATTTTTCCTTCTTTATTTTAATCAACACAAACCCTAATTTGACCTACTATAAATATTCTTTTATGACTTCATTCTCTTTCTTCCTTTTCACTTTTGCAAAAATTTCATAAACTCCCTCTCCTTTCTCTCTAAGTTGTCATGATCTTCCCCTCCCCATACACTCACTCACACACTTTTTTTTTTCTTCTCCAACTCTCTCGTTCCAAAGCCTAAATAGGTATGGATCTAAACTATACTACCATAAAAACATGTAATGGCTATATCATTCGTGTGTGGATTCATAAAAATCCCTATGAGGTTCATGCTAGGGACATGGAACCACTAGAACATGAAGATCAAGCCATCACAAGTTGTGGATCTTGTGATTAAAGCTTGAGTTTTCCTTATAATCATAACATATGTTCATGTAGTGATGAGTTCATGTAGGAATCTTGCTACTACATAATTGTCATAAGTAGTATATCTCATTTCATGCATTGAACATGATCATTACACTTAGATCTAGCTCTTAGACATTTATTGTCTTACATGATATTGTAGATCTCATGCATTTATTATGTGTAGGATGATTGAATGGTCATAAATATTTTGTCTCATGTAAATGAATGTTTCATTACTATTAAAAGTTAGGATGTTTATGAATATGAGCCAAATAGCTCAAGAACAAATTTGGTTTTATAAAAACAAACTTTTGTAAATTCGGATGAAAAATGAGTTAAATTTTGAAAACTTATTTTTCAACTCCAAAACATGATTTTTATGTGAAAAATGAAGAGCTTATGGAATAGGTAACAATAGAAAATGATTTTTGTAAGTTAATGATAGATCTACTAAGAGAAATTTGTTAAACAATAAATATTTACAAGATAGAAAAATTTGATCCTAAGATAGTTGCATGAAAGTCTTAATTAGGAAAAGAGGATATGTAAACACCTACTTTTGAAACTCAAAATGGAAGTTTTATTAAATAAATGAAGTCCTTAAGGGATAGGAATAATGGAGCCTTGAATTTTAAAGTATCAAACAAGTTTTTTTCAAAGAAATCACTCAAAAACTATTTTTACAAAATTCGGATTTAGGAATGGCTAATATATAAACACTTGCTTACAATGTATAAAATGAGGATTTATGTTGAAAAATGAAAACCATAAGGAATAGATATGATAAAGAAGTAATTTTAGCAAGAATAAGTAAATTTTTATTAAGGAAAATCTCTAAAACAAGTGTAGTTGGTCAAAAACACAAAAGTTGAACTTACTAGGTTAAGTATTCATGATATCTTGTAAAGTAGAAATTTCAAAAAATATTTTCTAATAGAATATCATCATGAATATGCATAGAGGAAGCTCATAACATACCATTCATGATAGTGATTTGTTATTATTGCATGCATATTTGGCATGGATAGTAGAAATATCATAATTCCTCACAATACAATTTCGTAAATTAGAATTCAGTTACTGACCAAATCTGTTCAGATCTTTTCGAGACTTAAAATTTTTCAAAATTGAGATACTGTACTAGAATTAGATAGATCTTTCGAAGTAGATAGGAATCAGTATATAATTTGCAAAATTCTGAATTAAAATGACCAAGTTATGACCATTTTAAGTTGGAATTTCCACCAATGACGAGAATTACGAACTTAATAGATTTTATGAAATAAAATGGATTAGCTAAGAGTTGAAATACTCATTTGGGTATTTCTTCCATTTAGGTGACTTAGATCCCGAGGATTCATTACCACCGGATTACTATTACTAAGAGACCGGCGACCAATGATCGAGTGAGTATTACTTCCTAATTTCATTTCTTGCTTATGATTGTAGCAAATAGTTGCACTAGATCATAAGGCAAAAGATAAAAATGGAATTTCATGATGGGAATTATAGGGGATTATGTATGCTTGTTGATGAGTTGAGAAATGGTATTAAGAATATTGGAATCGGATGATTAACTTATGCTTGTTTAGAGTATTATAGGAGTGATTATTTGTGAAATTGTTGATCACCTAAGAAATTGGTATTAATGACTATTTGGATTGATAAACTAATACGGACATAATCACTTCACGATGGGAATGGAGCATTAGCATATGTTGGTTACCCATGATCCTTAAACAGCTAAAAATTGGTTGATCATGATCCATAAATGACATAAATGAAATTGGTTGATCATGATCCATAAATGACATAAGTTGGTTGATCATGATTCATAAACGACATAAGTTGGTTACCCATGATCCATAATGGCACTTTAATTCAACGATAGTATCGCAGTATTCATTAATCTGCTAATCCCAAATGAATGGCGTAAATCCATTCACATATTATTTCCGACTGATCATATGATTGTTTGTTCATGTGCTTGATGCATTCCATACGATTGAATAATTAACTTGATTGATTGATTTGTTACAAATGTCTTTATGGAAGTACTCACTCACTAAGCTAGTGTAGCTTACGCCCTCATAGCTTTTTCTTATTGCAGTATCCGTATATTTGGTTAAAGCCGAGGCATCCCACCGAACAAGTACCGGAAGTAGGAGTTTCTATTGGAAATTTATGTTCGATTTTGTGTAGACTTCCATAGGAAATCCTATTATTTATTGGATGATGATAAAAGACTGTTATTAAGCTTAATACTTTTTTTTTTTTTTTTTTTTGCAGGGAATGCCCGTTGAACATTTCTAATTATTTATGTGGACTCATGATTTATATTCTGATGCTTATAGTATGTCAAATTAAACTATTTATCCCCATTGGTTCATGTATTCTATTATCATAAAGGTACACCTTGCATCTGTACGAGACTTTGGAACGATTGTGGTAGCAATTCCTAAGTCTTTTATAGCTTGTGGCGGACTGTTATGTTTAGACTACCCTTTGGGGCGTGACAATAACTTAATTAAAACTGCTCGTTTTGAGATTACTTATCACCAAACGCCAAATAGAGGGCATAAATCCATTCAACATATAGTTCCCGAAAAACTATATGCCTTTCTTGCTTACTGTATGTTGCATTTCACTTGAATACTTAAATAACTTGTTTGAATTTTTACTACACAAGAATTTGCTTATGGAAATAATTCTCACTAAGCCTATTAGCCTGTAACCTTATAGATATCTTTGCAGTTTAATTATTTGTGGTTGAGGCCACGTAGACCCTGCAGTCAGGTATTTTTTCCCTTTTTGGTTAAGGAATTTTTAGATGAAGTTAGGATTAGTTTAGATGTAGACTTCATAGAAAATTTCTTGTAATAGATTATAGTTATTTTGGTGGGGAAATACCCCAAAGACTTGTAAGAAAATTATTATGAATGAATGAATATTATGAATTCCCTTTTCTTAATTTGTTATCGTATTTTTTTAAGCTTCATATTTCAAAGTATAGTCCTCTAAATTTGTGAAAGCACGCCTTACACTTAATATCAAAGCTTTTGGGAATGATTAAGGTTGTCATGCTTTAGCTTTATTATTGAGTGTGGCGGACTGTTACGTTTAGAGTACTCTTTAGGGTGTGACAAGTGACCCATGGCATAACGTCAATAGTCCATCTCCATTAAGCTTTTATTTAGCAAATTTTTATGACCTAAGTCCATAGATCAACCAACTCTCAATTTCTTTTACCCAATGCACATATTGATTTTATTCATCCTCCTGGTTTAAATTCCTTTTTTTTTTTCTAGCAAATATATTTAAAATTTTAAATTTTGTGGGTGTTGTTTGGATCATTTCATTCGTCCTCCCTTAAATAAAATTTCAACCTCGAAATTTTATCTAGTGACTAAAATATCTTTGGATGTCTTTGCTTCATCTCCTCCTCTAGTTCCCATGTAGCCTCGCACTCTTCTTGGCCATTCCATTAGACTCTCATGTGTTTGATCACTTTGTTCCTCAACACATTTTCTTTAGTGTTTGTGATCTTAATAGGATGGTCCTCATTGGTCAGATTTGGTTGCAACTCCAGTTGATTAGATTCAATCATAGTATCTAGATTCGATATGCATTTCCTCAAGAGTGATACATGAAAGACATTATATACTCCTGATATATGTGGAGGTAAGGCCAAGTGATAAGCTACAGGCTCAATCCTTTCCAACATCTCATATGGCCTAATATACCTTGGATTCAACTTGTCTCTCACCCTAAAACGAATCACACCCTTAGTAGGAAAGATTTTTAAGAACACATCTTCGCCTACTACAAATTCTAATGGTCTCCTCCTCTTACCAGAATAGTTTTTAGACCTATCTTGAGCCGCTTGCATTCTTTGTTTGATCACCAGAACTTTATCTATGGCCTACTACACCACGTCTAGTCCTGAAACTACTCTTTCACCTACTTCATCCCAATGCAATGTAGACCTTCATTTTCTTCCATACAATGCGTCCTATGGTGCCACCCCAATATTGGCTTAATAGTTATTGTTATAGGTAAACTCAGATAAAGGTAGGTGTTCATCCCACTTTATCATGCTCCAAATGGTACCCTAACAGTCCGTCGCATACTATACGAGACTTAGGAATCACCATCAAAGTCATTCAAAAGTGTAGTAATTGATGCAAGGCGTTCCCTTACAACAATAAAATACTTATGTAATTGGAGATAGATAGTTTAATTTGTTAGGAAAAGCATAAAAATACAAACCATAGATATTCATGATCATTTACAAAAACTAAGGGACATTCCCTTGCAAAAGACTAATAAGTCCTGGTAATAGTTTTTGACATCAACTTGAGCATTTAAGGTTTCTTGTGGAAGTCTATACAAAAGCTAGACATAAACTCTAAGGGAAACTCCTATTCTTGCTTTACTTGAGTTGGTTAATTCCTGGGTCACAACCACAAATAAGGAAACTGCAACAAAAAGAAGCTATGGGGGTATAAGCTACGCTAACTTAGTGAGCAATACTTCCAAAATATATGTATCCAAGAATTTCATACAATCAAGTTTATTCAAGCATGCATATAAAATGCAACAACAACATGGGCATACAAGACATATGATCAATCAGAAATCATATGTTGAATAGATTTGCACCCTCCATTTGGGGTTAGCAGATTAACAAATCATGCGATACTGTTATGTTTTATGGTTCACAGATAACCCATCAATTGTACTGTTTTATGGCTCATAGGCAACCCATTTCATTCATACCGTTTATGGATCACGGGTAACCAACATGATTAAATGCACCTTCCCCAATGTGAAGTGATTATGTCCATATTACTTATTAGTTCGAATAATATTAATACAATTTCATAGGTGACCAAACAATTCATAAACAATCATAATAATGGCATATGGACATTCATAAATTAATCACCCAGTTTCGATATACTTAGCACGTTTTTCTCAATACACCAATGAAGCATCCATAATCCCATAACCGCCCATCATGCATTTCCATTTTTATCTTTGTCTATCACTCTAATGCAACTATAAATTACAAGCACAATGTGGAATCGTAAATAGGAAGTATGACTGACTCGGCCATGGTCTTCAGTCTCTATTCGTAATAGTCTAGGGTGCAAAGAATCATCCGATTTGAAATCACCTAAACGAAAGAAATACCCAAATGATTATTTCAAACCATAACTAATTCCAACTTATCAAACAAAAACTTTTAGGTTCATAATTTTCATGGTTAGTGAAAATTACAACTTAAAACGATCATAACTTGATCATTTTAACTCGAAATTTCGCAAATAAATAGTCGATTTCTATCTACTTCGAAAGATCTATCTAATTCTAATGTTATTCCTAAGTTTTGAAAAATTTTAGGTCTCGAAAATTTTGGATCAGATCTGATTAGTAGGTAAAGTCATGTTTCCGAAATTGTTTTGTAAAAATTTACAATGTTTCTACCATGTATATTAAATGTACATGCAATATCAACAAGTTAATATTATGAATGACATGTTATGAGCTATCTATATGTATGTTCTTGATGATATTTAATTAAAAAGAATTTTTGGATGAATTTCACTTTGAGAAAACTTTAAGAATACTTGATTCAGGAAAACTAGTTTTGTTTCTTGAAAAATCATCTTTATTTTCACTAAAATCAAGCCTTGATGACCTATATGCCTAATACCCTCATTATTTTAAGAAATTTATTCATTTAGGAGCTAGAAAAATAGATGTTTAAGTGGGAGTCTTGCCTATTTACGAATTTTATAAGAATTGTTGGTGATGAAAATAGAGTTTGATTTGTGTGTTGAAACGTTTCCTTTGTTTTAGGAAATTTCCGTTATAAAATCCATTTGTTCTTGTCACAATTAAATCCTTACTACACCTTTTCCCAAAGGCTTCCATTTCTCCATTAAAATCCTCATTTTGGAGTTTGAAAATTGGTGTTTAAATATGGTTCCCTTCCAAATCCGAATTTTGATAATTTGTTTTGAGATTATTTCTTGGGTAAAACTCATTTAATATTTCTAAAATTAAGTCTTAATCAAACCTATTCCCTAAGGCTTCCATTTTTTTTTTTAATAAAAGTTTTATTTTGGGGTTGGATAATAGGTGTTTACATATCAACTCTTCTTAGTTATAGACTTTATGTTCTTGTTGGAGTTGAGTCAAAGTTCTAACTTAACTTTTGTAAACTTTTCTTATTTTAAAAAATATCTCTTAGTAAAATTGGATTTAACTCATCAAAATCATTCCTTTATGATACCTATTCCATAAAACTTTCATATTTTATATAAAATCTTCATTTTGGAGTTGGAAAATAGGATTTCAAAATGGGTGCATTTTCAATTCCGAATTTAAAAATTTGTTTTCCATGGAAACAAAAATAGATATTGAGCTTTTGGCAACATCTTCATTAATACGATCATACTACAAGACTTTATTCACATAAAACAAAATTTTTATGACACTTATATACTAAAAAATAAAATAGATATACGATGACATTTATGTTATGGATGCAAATGCAAAATATAACATTATGATGATGAGGTCAATAGCAAGATATATTCACAAAAATATCAATATGAAAATATGTAGCAAAAATATAGAAAAACAACTTAAATAAAGAGATCCACAATATCAAGTATTTCCACATCCCTTGCATAAAGCTCATAGGGATTTTGGTATAATCACATATGTACGATTTTGCCATTACATATTTTATTTATGATAGGGTTTAGATCTATTACCTATTGAGTGTTTGGAATAAGAAAACTTAAAGAAAATATATGTTTGTGTGTGTTATATTTAATGAAAAAGAAAGAAAGTGTATAGTGAAAGGCATAAAGGGGTTTATATAGGAGAGAGAAAATAAAATAAATTAAGAGAATGCACTGGGGGGTGGGGACGCTGGTTTGAGAAGTGGGAGAGAGAGAGAGATGTGTTTTGTTTTTGGTAATATTTCAAACTTAATTAAGTAATTTAAGTAATAAAATTGTATTGGAAAAGTAAATTATAAGAAATAGGATGTGAGAAATAGGTTGTAAGGATATAAGAATAAGGTATGGTTGGTTGTACTTGGTGAATAGTAATGATTAGAAATCAAAAAGTAGATTAAACAATTAAATTATCGATAGTAATGAAAATACGATAAAAAGGACCGAAAAATTCTTATGATTATATTTTTGAATTCCTTATTAAATATCGGTTCTAAAGAGTCCTACGAAATATTTTTCTATTTTCGAGCCCCAGGGACTAGTTTTCGAAAACAAATCCCGATCGAGTTCGAAACGGATGAATTTCTTTGTAATATGATCTTTTTATGTTTTGATATATTATTTAGTACTACATTCTAGAGCTAACTCATTTTTATGATTCCAGGGTTTTGTTCTCGGTACTTTTGGACCTGGGGTTCCTAGGTTCTAAACTAGACCTAAGGTATTCTTCTAGGGTTTCAGTTTTCGATTCTGGTTTTTGAAACTGAGTTTAGTTTGCAAAGAAAATGGGGGCTTACACACTTTCCTTCAAAGTTTAATGCACATGCCCTCAACACTGGGTTTGTTTAGTTCTCTCCAATTGCCCATCGATTTAAGAGTGGAAGGCGTAACTGAACTCCAATTTTGTTCTCAAAGCAACATGCAAGCTCATCCAAAATCTACTAACAAAGCGAGTATCCCGATCTAATATTATTAACAAAGGTAGCCCGTGTAGTCTCACAATTTCTCGTATATAAATCTATGCCAACTTCTCCATATTATACCCAACCTTCAAAGGTATGAAATGAGTTGATTTAGTCAACCGATCCATAATCACCCAAACTAACTCATTTCCACCCACCATCTTTGGTAAGGTTGTTACGAAGACCATACCAATATTCTCCTACTTCCACTCAGGAATGGGGAGCGATTATAGTTCTCCACTTAACTTTTGATGTTCAATTCTAACTGGCAAACCAAACACCATGAAAAATATTCAACTACCCCTTTTTTCATATTGTTCCACCAAAAGTGTTTCCTTAGGTCTTATTACATCTTAGTGCTCCCTGGGTGGATTATATATGGGGTTGAGTAAGCTTCATCCAATATTTCCTTCTTTAGCTTTCTTCTATTCGGCAGCCATAATCTATTCTCATATTTGATCGTTCCATCTCCATACATGTTGAGTTTCCATCTTATCACTTCTACTTATCACTGTGAAGATGTTTCTTCATTATAGAGTACTCTCTTATTTGGCTTCTTTTATTCTATCAAATAAGGTAAGTCTTAGCCTTAGGTTAGCCATCATAGAGGTTAACTTTCCCACACAAACTACCTCAACATTCATTCTCCTAAGATCTTCCATGATTGGCTTTTGATGTGTTAAAAGGGATGTCACGTCTACTCGGCTCTTTTTACTCAAGGCATATGCTACTACATTGGCCTTTCCAAGGTAATATAAGATCTTAATATCGTAATCCTTGATTAACTCTAGTCGTCGCCTCTATCTCATATTCAAATCCTTTTGTGAGAAGATATATTTCAAACTCTTATGATCGGTATAGATTTCTACACTTTTTTACAAATAGATAATGTCTCCACAACTTCAAGAGTAGCACCATAGCTGCAAGTTCAAGGTCATGTACTGGGTAGTTCTTTTCATAAAACTTTAGCTATCTAGACGCGTAAGTAATTACTCACAGGTTGAAATAATTGGTTTGGATGAGCACTGTAACACCCTAAAATAAGGTATTACAACCCACCACGCATCCTCTTTTAAATAAGACACGCTAAGGCTCTAATATCCACAAATACACAAATATCATCTGTAAACGCCCACATAGGGTATCTCGTAGGATACTCAACAAAACCTGTATAACCTGGAAACATAAATATACTTCATAATATTCCTGTTTAACATACAAACATTCTAATTGGCATAATCACAAGCCAACAATCCAACATAAAAATGAAACTGTCTACAAGAGAAATCCTTCATTTATAACTTTGTCTTCCAACGACAAATGATCCAATAACTGCACATAAAACATAATAATAAGCAAAATACAACAAAATCAAGTCTTCAACATATCTAAACACTTCTTTTCTTCCATGAGCCTGTAATCAACAAGTCTAACTCTCAGCTGGATAGTCAGGTTCACTATCGCCATTCCCCTAATCAAAGTTTAGATCATAATCCGAAAGATCATATACAATGTCTTCACCACCCGTGCCTGATATTTTAAAAAGCAAGCTGCGAAGCCTAGTACGATAACTCCAATCCTTGAAAGCAAATGCACACGCACATGCACGCGTGATAGGTATATATATTTAATGCACTTAGTCTAATGTAAGTAATCGGTTTATTATCTTTTTATAGTCTGCAATCAACACAGTTCCGAACTATGTATACTCTAGTTCCGAACTCAAAGTAACTTAGACTCTTATTAAAAACAACCAACTCTTTGAAAATAAGGTAATTACATACATATATGGATGAGCGGGTACTCCCCAAACATCCCCGTTTCCCCCTAATTCTACCAGAATCATATCAAAGCACGAGTCCACTAGGGACAATGTCACGCCCTGAGGGTACCCTAGTAGTAGTAAACAAGTTACACTTGAATACCATCATTAGATTACCTTCAGAGAATGACAGGTTTTCAAAACAATAGGATCTTTCTAGTTGCTTGATAAGAAATAACAAATATATGAGAGAAATGACTTAGTGAATAAACATTACAAAACTATTACAAACCATATAGTTCTTTTGTAGTACACATCTAAATAATCTAATCTAATAGTACATAACCATCAAACTAAAATAGATCTGTAGACTTCTAGCTTCAAAGCTCTTACCGGAGCTATATTCCTGGATGTAACTAACCAAGGTCGTAAAGTGAACCTGAAAAGACTGTAGGAGTATGAGCGAAACCACAGCTCAGTGAATAACCATACATACCATACATCACACAAGTCATTAACAAATCATATGCAATGCAAGCACTCAACCATATGTACAGATACAAGTTTGGATAGTCTAGAATCCAAACAGGAAAAATATTTACGCCCTCTTTTTAATGGGTTGAAGAACCAAATCTTAATGACTCACCTGCCCAAGAGAGACTAAGTACACAGGAGCATCAGCAATTTCTCATTTTAAGTTATCACTCTTAATATAGTTGATTAAACTGACCATCTCCTGCAACTTCCTTAGAAACTCCCTAAGTATTAATCATTTCAAAGCGATTCTACGGGCGACGTTCTTCGGTGCCTTTTAGTTCCTCATATGACCGCCAGACCAAAGAGAACCTTGAAAGAACCATCACATTAGAACAACCAAGCGAAAACAAAGATCCAAAATATTAATACGTAGCAGGCTGTCACAACCATATATGCAATAATGCAATTGGTGCAATGCATGCTCATATTATTTTGTTAAGTCAATAAGTCTTAATCAAGTTCAAAGTGACCATACATTACACACAATCATCCTTATATTACTACACAACATCAATCATTGCATTATCGCTTTTATAAAGATATTTTAACAACCATACACTCAAATCAAGTCATACTTTTAGTAAACATTCATTTGATTATCTTGCATTATATATTTGACTATTTACAATCACAACCAGTACAATATGACTGAATTACTCACCTGCTCATACTGCCTCAATCGTAGTAATCCACTGGTAGATCCTCTAGTAAGTCAAAGTCACCTATTTAAGACAAAGTATTCATTAATACAATCTAGCTAAATTCCTATATGCGCTTTGTGTCCTAGATTCGATATTTTGGTAAT
Organism: Combretum micranthum; assembly: GCA_024138025.1. Lineage (NCBI taxonomy): Eukaryota > Viridiplantae > Streptophyta > Magnoliopsida > Myrtales > Combretaceae > Combretum > Combretum micranthum. The sequence continues at coordinate 240,171 of JAMXBD010001852.1, read as the reverse complement.
TATTAATACTTAGTGTTGTCGTGTTTCTCTTATTTTATCTCGCATAATTGTTTTGTTATTTTTAGAAGTCACATTACTCAAGAAATTAACTTATTTCAATTTCCATTCTTGCCTATTTTTATCTGTTTAGAACAAATATTTGACTAATACTAACTTTAATTAATACTAAATATTTTCTTAATTCTAGAGTTTCAAAAGTTAGTAGATATTAATCTAGTTATTCTAATCATTTGTAATAAATCTTATATTGTTGTACATATATATATATATATATATATATATAACGCACTAACTAGGCTTAAGATATATATATATATGTTTTGTTTATTTTCAAAAATAAGCTTTCGGTAAAGAAGTTTAGGCGTACGCCGGCTCAAAGCTGCCGGCCTTCATCCCCAGGTGCCGATGTAAAACTGATTTTGTAACTTATTTCATTTCGAGTGCACTGGCGTTGAAAGCTGTCGGCTTTCAAGATACACAGGCCCTTCCCCAGGAAGTTGGCTTACGTTCATGTTTTACGTGAAAATTATTTTACGTAGCCTCTGATCAGTGTAAACCGCCAATAAGCCGCCGGCCTATCCTTGTAAGCCGCCGGCGTTCAGCGTTTACACTGCCAGCCTTGAGGCAGTGTTGTACTGTTCATCATCTTCCTCCTCGGTTCAATTCTTTTTCTTTGATTTTCATACGTTAAAAACATACTTAAACTACTTCTAAGGGTTTATATATCATATATAAGGATATAAAACAACTTTCAACACGTTTAAAAACATAAATATATAGATCTCAATTTTGTGAAAGTAAAACTAGGGTTTTGAAGTTTTACCCTGTTGGAGCTCGTTCAATGTAATCTGAAGCTCGTGTTTGTGTTTATTATGTTCCTAAGATAATTATAAGTCAGTTACAAAGCTTAGATTTGAATGAAAATAACTCGAGTTACCTCAACTTACCTTTGAACTCTTGTTCAAGGGTTTTTCGTTTCGTTTTTCTTTAGATCCGAACTCAGTTGTTTTGATTCGTTTGTTTTCTGTTTTTGGTTGGTTTTGGTTGTTGTTTGAGTGTTGATTCGCTTTGGAAAGTGTGGGAATTTATGGTGTTTGTTTGTTTACTCATAATGAGCTTCTAATTTATATATATAAAAGAAGAAGAGAGGTGAAACTGCGGCAGTTTCTCCTTCGTTTTTCCTCCGAATTGCCTTTGGTTAGCTTATCATTTAGCTGTTATTTTCAGACCAATAAATGCTTGGAGGACTTGGCATTGTTTGATTGGTGGGGAAGTTGCTTTTGTTGACTAAGGAAGGCATTATTGATCAAGAAAATCTGGCTCCTCTTCCTTCTCCCCTTTCCACCGAAACTCAGCCGAAAAACATATATATATATATATATATAAGTTTATTATTCTAATTTAGTTTTGAGTTAATTAAACGAGTTGTACGGGTATAGATTAGCTAATATTTGGAAGTTTTTATACAAAAATATGTTTATAAAGTTATATAAAACACTTAGATTTTCAAATAATACAAATTTAGGTTATATATATACGTAGTTATTTATTCGTAAAATTTATCTCCCACGATTTGGATTTCTTAAATTCGTTAGGTCAATTTTTGTTTCAGACCTCAATAGCTTAAGAAAATTCGGTTTAGAACGATAGCGTGATCCGATTATTTATTTGAAGTTTAGATTTTGAATTATTCATCTGTTTGCATTTTCGTTGTGTATTTAAAATCTTAACGGTTCATTTTTGGATCATTTTTTTCTGTTTAGGAGCCTAAATAATCATTTATGCAGTATTGGACTTAAAACAAAAATCAAACTATATATATATATATATATATCTGTAGTTTTGATACTGAACATAAATTATTATTAGTAGCTTTTAAGTTTAATTAGGAATCTCAAATTTAGGGCTTAAGTCCAAATATAAACTCATTACTACTCGTTATTTTAATCTCGAATCATTATCGGAATAAAAAACAATCATTTAATCTCTATATTCATGTTTTCCATTTAAATCTAATGGTACATCAGGTTTTCGGGTTTAAATTTTAGATCATATCTTGAATTATTTATTCAAGATACAAAAATTGTTTTTGATTAACTAGGGTTAAAGAATTTCTTTATTCAGTTCCTAAGTTCTTCATCTATCCCAAAATCTAAATATTAATCTATTATTAAACTTCGATTAGAATCTAAATCTATTATCTAGTTTATACATTCTATTATAAGGTCTTGTACTAATGTGGAAAATTCCCGGGGTTTAGACAACCTCATACAAAGATCATCAGGGTGCCTCACTAGTATCACCATCTACCAGGTCTTTACTGGTCAAAGCCAAGCAGAACCAAGCAGAAAATTATTAAAGCCGAATATAATTAAGCTTATTATAAAGTTCTATCCCTACAACCAATCAAGCAATACTAATCTTATAAGCAAAAACAACAAGCAGGGATTGTTCGTATCTTTCTCAAATTCAGGAATACAACTCAAATTCTCAAATCCGATATCAACAACAACAAAGACAACCTAAACTCCACAAACCCCTATATCAACACCAACAACAATTCCACAAACTCTATATATCCTGTTACAACATATATACACACATCAACAGATATAAACACGTTATCAATATATCCTAACAAACATGAATTCTCTAAAAACTCTAACCTGACAAGAAATCTCTGATATCCGCACTGTTTACTCCGATTAACTCCACAAAAATCCTCAAGAACAATAATGAACCGTATAAAACTCCACAAATACAGAATATTTCGCCCAAACCCTAGATTTGCATATCAACAAGAACGTATAAGGATTGTTTAACTCGTATTTTGTTTGAACCCATCATAGAGGAGATAAACTTATTGATTTGGATCACTAAAACCCGACTTGCATTCACTAATCACGGATCTCAACATGTGTTAGGGTTTCCTTATAAGAACCCTCATGCAAAAACCAACCAAAACCTAAGGAACATGCATGAAATTCTTATGGAACGCGTAGGAGAATATTATACTAACTTGATCAGACCACGAAACCCACTCCTCATCTAACAAGATCAGATTAAACCCGAGATCTAAAGCTTTCCCACGTTTTCCTTCAAGAACATCCATAAAACCTTAAGAGATCATGCATAAATCTGAGAAAAACAAGTTGTAGATGGATTAAGATCACTCACCTTTGATCAAATTCGCCTTAAGATGAAGATTCCACACTAGAACAAGAACAACTAGACTTCTGTCTCTCATAAAGGAAAAACAATAAGGAAAAACTTATGCAAAACTGTCGAACTTGCACGTGTATTTATAGAATTTCACTCCTACACCGGCAAATTAAATTCCTACACAGGCAGCATAGGATCCCCAAGAGACGGTGTTCGATGTGCAACAAAAATCCTTCGCATCGTTCAGAACATCAAATGCCGGCAAAACCCAAGGCAATGCCAATGGCATTCAGCTCAGCGTTAGACAAAAGCATTCTACCCAACTTCAACACCGGCAAAAACACACACACACACACTAGTGTTCAACTCCAACATTTAAGAATTCGGTACTGTACACAACCTATGCCACCTCTACACTGGCGACATTCCCCTTCCAGATGCCGGCGTTGCATCTATCAAAAATTGCAGACATGCGCATCTTTAACAAAACTTTCCAAAATGAAAAACTTAATTCACTAAACTTGTTTTTTTTTAGACATTTGTCTCATCTCATATCATGTTATAGTTCACTTATGTTAATTTAATTCGTATGTTACATCTCTCCCCTCCTTAAAAAAACTTTCGTCCTCGAAAGTTTACCTAGATTATTGGAAAAGCTCGAGATATGTGGCTCTCATGTCCTTCTCTAGCTCTTAGGTTGTTTCATGCTCCATCTGGTTAGTCCATTGTACACTCACATTTCTAATCACTTTGCTTCTCAAAGTCTTCTCTTTAGTATCCACAATCTTTATCGGCTTTTCAACTGTTGTAAGATTCGGCTGTATTTCAAGCGGTTCCAGAGCTATTATCTCATCGGGGTCTCTGACATACTTCTTGAGCATGGATACGTGGAACACGTTATGCATCCCTCTAAATCAGGTAGTAAAGCCAATCTATAAGCTATGTCGCCTAATCTCTCTAGGATCTCATATGGTCCCACATATCGAAGATTCAACTTCCCTCTCAATCCAAATCTGACAACTCCCTTTGTTGGTAATATCTTCAGCAAAACGTGCTCACCCACTTGAAACTCCAAGGGTCTTCTTCATTTATCTATGTAGCTCTTTTGTCAACTTTGAGCAGCTTGTAGTCTTTGTCTAATCAAACTGACCGTGTCAACTGCACTCTGAACCAATTCTAGTCCCAATGATTGTCTTTCCCCCACTTCATCCCAATGAATAGGTGATCTACATTTGCTACCATAAAGTGCTTCATACGGAGGTATGCCAATCGACACTTGATAACTGTTGTTATAAGCATGTTCCACTAATGGAAAATGCTCATCCCAACTTTCTTTGAAATCCAACACGCATGCCCTCAACATGTGTTCTAATGTTTAGATGGTTCTTTTTTTTATTGCCCGTCTATTTGAGGATGATAAGCGATACTGAAGACAACCTTTGTGCCCAAAGCTTGATGTAGCCTTTTCCAGAATCTCCCCACAAATCTGCTATCCCTATCTGATACGATGGTTACTGGTGCTCCATGCAGCCTCACAATCTCCTTAATGTACAACTGTGCCAAGCACTCTAACTTATGCCTAGCTTTAATAGGTATAAAGTGAGCTACCTTTGTAAGACGATCTACAATGATCTAAATCAAATCAAATCAAACTTATCTCTTGTCTTGGATAAAGCGAAAAGAAAGTCCATCGTAATATATTCCCACTTCCATTGTGGTATAGGCAAAGGTCTCAACTCACCTGTTGGTCTTCTGTGCTCAAAATTTATCAGTTGACACATATGGCACTTAGAAACGTATTTCGCTATCTCTTTCTTCATGTTATTCCACCAGTATAGCTTCTTCAAGTCCTAGTACATTTTGTTTCCTCCAGGATGAATGGAGTAACTGGAATAATGTACTTCCTTTAACAATTCCTTCTTAAGGTCTCCTTGAACTGGCACACACAATCTCCCTTTGTATCTAACAATACCTTCAACATTTAAATAAAACTCTAGGGTCGGCCTATATCCATTCTTCTCTTTATATCTAGGATACTCTGATCACTTATCTGAGCTGTCTTGATTCTATTCACAAGAGTAGGCTAAATTCTCATGTTAGCCAAATGTTCACCACTTGTCTCGTGACTATCTCCAACTCAACCTTCCTCATTTCATCAAGCAAACATCGTTTTGTAATAATCAAGGCCGCAAGATTCTCTACTCTCTTTATACTCAAAGCATTAGCCACAACATTTGCCTTCCTTGGATGATACTGGATATCAATGTCGTAGTCCTTTATCAGCTCTAACCATCTTCAATGTCTTACATTTAACTATTTTTGTGTAAAGATATACCTTAAATTTTTGTGGTCAGTATATACTTTACACTTTTCCCCATATAGGTAATGGCTCCATAGTTTCAACGCATGTAGAACTGCTATTAGTTTCAAATCCTAAGTAGGATAATTCCTATCATAGGGCTTCAATTGTCTGGAAGAGTATGCAATTACCCTGCCCCCTTGCATCAGCATACATCCTAATCCTTGAATAGAGGCATCACTGTATATCGCATATTCTTCACTACTCACAGGTAAGGTTAGCACTTGAGCCGGCGTTAACTTGTCTTTCAATAACTGGAAACTGGTTTCACACTTGTCACTCCACCCATACTTTACTTCCTTCTATGTCAACCCGGTCAATGGACCAGCAATCTTAGAAAAATCTTCCACAAATCGCCTATAGTACCCTACCATTCCCAGAAAGCTTCTGATCTCTGACACAGTCTTAGGTCTTGGCCATCCAACTACTGCTTTGACTTTCATAGGATCAACTGATATCCCACTACCATTTACCGCATGCCCTAAGAAAGATACTTGTTCCAACCAGAATATACATTTGGAGAACTTAGCATACAGCTTCTCCTCTTTCTATTTGTTTATAACCAATCTCAAATGTTATTCATGCTCCTCTTTATTCCTTGAGTACACTAGCACATCATCAATGAATACTACAATAAACATATCAAAATACTCCCTAAAAACTCGATTCATCAAGTCCATAAACACTGCTGGTGCGTTGGTGAGTCCAAAAGGCATGACCACGAACTCGTAATGTCCATACCTTGTCCTGAAAGCAGTTTTCTAAATATTTTCGGCTTTCACTCTCAACTGGTGATATCCAGATCTCAAGTCTATCTTTGAGAACACTAAAGCTCCTGCCAACTGATCAAACAGCTCATCAATTCTTGGCAACGACTACTTGTTCTTTACTATCATCCGATTCAATTCCTGTAGTCGATACATAATCTCATGCTTCCATCTTTCTTCTTAACAAATAGAACCGAAGCTCTCCTGTAAGCTCCAAAAAATTCCAGTAAATAATTCTAAAATGAACTTCGAAAATAAACTCTAAAAATGATTCCAAATTAAAACCGAACTTTAACTAGTCCTAAATCACAAACGAATCCAAAAATTTCTTAATCTTGAGAAAATGAGATTCCTTAAAAATAAAATAAGAACTCAATAGTCTTCAATTCAAAACCACTACATACGATAAATTCCATACTTAACTCTGAATTGAAAAAAAAAATCGAGTAATATAGAACCCAATTAAAAAGTAAATAACAATTAACCTTCAGAAATAAAACCCAATTCAATAATTACGAAAACGTTAAGAGATATTAAATACTTACAAAAATCAAAATAAAATAAATTTCTCAAATTAAATATGTTGTATAAACATAAAATACCAGTTTCCAAATTGGCAAAGATCTAAACCGAAAAATCACCCAGGAACCCTAAATGGAATACAATAGTTTAAGTTTAGCAATCCCGCACTCTTAGCCTTAGAGGCCGAGGTATAGTTTAAGTGTGTAGAGTAGCTCGTAAAAATATAAGGTTGCTTAAAAATATCATATTGGTAAATTTTTAACCTATATCGAACCTGTTCGGATACAGACTTCGAAAAGCGTTTCCTGGGGCTCGAGATATAAAAAATATACCATTAATACCATTAGACTCGTATTTTCATAAGGATTTCAAAAATATCAGTTTTATAATTTTTCGATAACTAGAATTATCTGATTTTGCAATTATATTTGTATTTCATTAATACCGGTAATTAACTAGTCTTTTGGTACTATTCACTTCTATTTCATTACACAATTTTATTATTCTTATAGACCCTTATATTTTTAGATAAATATTTTATATATTATAGAAAATTTTGTTTTTCAAAAATTTAATTCGTTTCAGGTTTTTAAAGGATTAGTTTCTGTTTAATACCTGATACTAAAAATAAAATAAATTAATTTTATAATTAGAAATATTTGAAAAATATTTTTATTTTCATAAAATATTTTTTTTAGAATTTTTTGGGTTATAAAAATATCATTTATAGCTCATATTCGCTTATTTTGATCATACAAGTAACTTATTTGATAATTCACTAAAATAAATAAATTAATTAATTGATTATGTTATTTTTATTATGAAAAATCTGCTACAAATATTCGGAATACATTTTCTATATTTTTCTTATTTTATTTTATTTATTAAAAAAGTACTCTTACAAACCCATACATTTAAGTATACCTTTCACACATCATTTCTTTTTCACTTCAATCTTTCTACACTTCATTATATCACTTCATGGCAGATTTTGACTTCTTTTTGCTGCCTTTTGTCCCTTGAAATACCTCTAATTTGATTAAATAAACCTATTTTAAATCCTTCTTCAAGAAGTTACACTTACAAATTAATTACATTACAATTCCAAGTCAAAAGCTAACTAGATTTCTCTCTCTCTCCTCTTCAAATTCACGCTTGCCATGGTCTTCTTTGGCTGCCCATTTCTTTTTTTTTTTCCTTCATTTAATGAGTCTTTAATTCAATCCTCTCTTTCATTTACACCTTCAACTCTTTACCATTCCTTACACTTTTCTCTCTATTTTTCCTCTCTTTCTCTCTTCTTTTATCTTGTTCTTCCAAGAAAACAAGCTGCCCCCATTTCCATTTCTTGCTTCCACACTCCATTCTTGAATATCCTTAGAGTAAACCTTCTTCTTAAGCTTCTATAGATGATATAGGTAAAGTATAGTGAGAGTTTCATGCATCAAATGACCTTCCATAAGCTTAAAAGCTAAGGATGATGATGCCAAAATGAAACACTCCTCTTATCCATGAATACTTTCTTGTAATATTATTATTTTCTTGCTAGAAGTAGTTATATTTTGTAGATTTAGCTTTTTATGTAGCTTTGATTATGTTTATGTTTAGATCTATGAGTTTATAGTTTACTACCATCCATTTCTTTTATATTCATGTTCATATTATGTGTAGATCTTGGATTTGAACTTGAATAAAAATAGTGAAATTCGTATCTTTGCAAAACCCATATTTAAAAACCCTCTTCCAAGTCTCAAAATGGAAGTTTTAGTTGAGAAAATGAAGGTTTAGTGGATGTATATCATCAAGTCTTCTTTTTACAAGAATCAAAGGTGATTTTCAAAAGTTATTTTCAAAATAAAAATCTCATTTTCGGGTTTAGGCTAAGGCATAGTTTGAAAACATGTTTTCCAACTCAAAAATGAAGTTTTTATTTAAGAAATGGAAGGCTCTTAAGATAGGATATGTAAAGGATGATTTTTCCTAAGTTTAGATGGATTTTATCAAAAGATATGTCCAACAATAAATTTGGTAAATTCGGATCTCAATCAAGACCAATTTTGAAAACCTATTTTTCAACACTAAAATGAAATATTTGTTTAGAAAATGGAAGGCTTATGGAATAGGTATCAATAGGAGATTTTTTTGATAAGTAAATGAAAGATCTACTGGTAGAGATTCTCAAAAATAGGAAGAGATTACAAAATATGAAATTTAAGTTTTATCCAAATTTTGTAAATTCGGATGGTTTCAAAACCATGCCTTAAAAATTCATTTATCAACTCCAAAACTTGTGTTTTATATGAAAAATGAAGAGTTTATGTCATAGGTATCATCAAGTAATGATTTTTATAAATTAAGATGGGATTTGCTAAGAAAAATATATAGAACAAGGAGTAGAAATAAAGTAGGAAAATTTGAGTTGTTTGTTATTTTAAGAAATTCGTAATAATGGAGTAATGGTATGAAAACTCCTAATTTTCAAACTCAAAATAGAAGTTTTATTAGAGAAATAAATTCCTTAGTGGCTAGGTATGTTTGAGCCTTAATTTTCTAAGTATCAAATGATTTTTACTTAAAGGAATCACCGCAAAAACAATTTTTACAAAATTCAGATTTTGGGATGAACCAATTTTAAAAACATGTTTACAAAGTATAAAATGGGAGTTTTTATTGAAAAACAGAGGCCTTAGGGAATATATATAATGAAGGCCTAATTTTAACAAGAATAAATAGATTTTATCAAGGAATTTTCTAAAAACAAGTGGGGATTGTCAAGGACACAAGACTAGCCTTTCTAAGATCATTTTTCATAAAGTCTTACAAAGAAAAAGTTTTCTAAAAATTTCTTGTATTCAATATCATCAAGAAAATGTATATATATATCTCATGGCATATCATTTATGATAATAACTTGTTCATATTGCATGTATACTTGCTTTGATAGTAGAAACTTCATGAACTTTCACAAAATCAATTTTCTAAATCGGTTTTTGCTACTGTTTTGTTCTGATTCGATCTTTTCGAAGCTTCAAAGTTTTCAAAACTTAAATATGATATTATAATTAGATATATCTTTCGAATTAGATAGCAATTGTTATATAATTTGCTAAATTCCAAGTTAAAACGACCAAGTTATGGTCGTTTTAAGTTGGAATTCCTGCTTATGACGAGAATTACAAATTTAATGGTTTGTATAAGATAGTTTAGATTAGTTAAGTGATGAAATACTTATTAGGGTATTTCTTCCTTTTAAGATGACCCAGAAACCGACGATTCCCTACCACCAGATTACTTTTACTAAAAGACCGGTGATCCAATGGCTGAGTGAGTCTTCTTCTTATTTTGTTACCTTGTTTGTGCTTGTAGCTAGTTGTATTAGAATTATAGGAACAAGATAAAAACCGATATGAATGGAAATGGGATAGATGATGAGACTTTGATGCATGTATGCCAAAGAATACTAAAGCATATCGAAACCATAATTCGATTGGATATCTGCACTATTTATATTACTTCTGTTATGTGTACGATATTGGTTGGTTACTCTAAAGAATGTATGGATATTTTAACCTAAGCAAAAAATTAAATTGGTCATGCATCGCATCGGACATGTTGCATTTGGTAGCATGCTACTCCTAAGCAGGTTGATCGGTATGGTCCGAGGACTCGTTTGGATAATGAGACCCGGTATCGGAGCTCATTCATAGGGAACTAAGGTGCATCGGGGATGCATTCCATATATGAGCTTAGCCGAGTCGAGTGCTATGAGCTGAGGGCTCGGGGACTAGCAGCGGTCGTGTAGACTTTCAATACCATCCCTAACCCAAGATACGAAGGGCGTAAATCTGTTCTATGTATGGGTTCTGGATGCCCATACATAATTGTCTACTCATGTGTTTGTTCATGCATAGCATATGGATGATTTATAACTTGCTTGTTATGGTACGGAATTAAGGGAATTCTCACTAAACTAGTGTAGCTTATATCCCAATAGATGTTTGAATGAACAAGTTATCTCAAGAATGCTAAGTGGGGATTGAGATGGTTGGAGCCGAATATGACTTGGGATTCCGGTAGGATGTAAAAATACTTGATGATATTAGCTAGGTTTTGTGAATTGCTTTGTAATAGTCCAATGTAGTGAAATCTTTTGATGAATCGAAATTGAAGTATAGTGATTTGTATTTGAAGTACAATGAATTGTATTTCCTTTACGTTGTTACTCAAGTTGTATCAATATGAAATGTATCACTCCGATGTGTCTCCTCCATGTGTTAGACGCCTTGTACATAGTATGGAAGCCTTCGCGTAACTGAGATGGTCATTCTTAGGCTTTAATATTGTGTACGGCGGACTGCCACATTTAGGATACCCTTCGGGGCGTGACATCTCCAGGGTGAAACATTAGGTTTAATGAATTTCTTCTTCAATAGATCATCTAACTGCACTTCAAGTTCTGCCAATTCTATAGGCCCATTCTATAAGGACTCTTTGATATCGGTGTAGTACTGGGTATCAAATTAATTCCAAACTCCACTTCTCTCATAGGCGGTAATCTAGGCAAATCCTCTGGAAAAACTTCTGGAAATTCACATACTAGAGGAATATCATAAAAAACTAATTCCTGCTTATCCTCTTTCACCATAAAAGCCAAAATTGATCTCCCCCACAGTTCATAGGTAGGTGGAACTGGAGGTCGTTGCACTATTAGCTTATAAGCAAACTGATCTCCATCAGGTAAAATGAACTACACTACTAAATTGTGGCAATCTATCACCACATGGTACTTAACCAGCCAATCAACTCCAAAATCATATCAAAATCCAACATGTCTAATACAATCAAATCAGCAGGTAGATGCCTATCCTCTATCTCAATATCCACATCCATACATACTCTATCCAACACAGATCCACATCCTAAATGTGTACCAATAGATACATAATCAAACATGTGCTCAATGGATAAACCACATACATCCACAAACAATTCAGAAACACAAGAAAAGCTAGCACCAGTATCAAACAATACAAATGTACTATGATATAGTATAGGAAACATACCCGTAATAGTGTCCACACTGGATGTCTCACTACGCTATAGTGCATATACCTTCGTTGGTGCTCGCTGTCCCTAACCAGAACAACTCTGCCAAACTGCCCTCCTTTGCAATTCATTGCTCAGTGTCCTCTTTGTCCATACTTAAAACAGAAAACCTATGGAAGGACCCTATTTGTACAAACATTGCACTTGTGTCCAAGCTTCCCATGAGAAAAGCAAGCATTTTCCACCCACTTAAAATCCTTCAACTCATGTGGCCTAAAGCATTTAGGGAAACTCTTGTTAAAATTCTGCACCACTGATCTGAAAGTCTGAGTAATAGGCCTCTTGCCTTTGCCCCGTGCTAGAACACTAGCTGCTCGTCTCTTGCCCAAGAAGATATGATTTCTCTGAGGCTCTCTGCTCTTAATCTTGTTCAGGCCTTGTTCCATTGTCTTGGCCTTATTCACAACTACTGAATAGTTGCTCATATCCATCAAATTGACCTGATACTGAATCTCAAGCTCCAATCCAGTAATGGACCTACTAACTTTGGCTTCCTCACTCTCCTTTAACACATTAGGTAGAAACCTCATCAGTCCGTGCAGTTTAGCCTCACATTCTTCCACAAACAATTTCCTTTGCTGTAGAGTATACTCTTGGAGCATTCTCTATTTGACACTATATGGAAAGAGCTCTCTAAAGAAAGCTTGTTGAAAATCCTGCCATGTCACCACTCCCAGCATATGTCTTTTGGGGCTCAACCACCAGTTATTGGCTCTTCCAGTCAACAAATAAGAGGCATAGTTAACCCTCTTATTCTCTAGAATGTCCAGTGCAACAAAAATCTTCTCGACTTCCTCCATCCATAACTATGCCTCTAAGGGTCCACCTGGTACTGGTTCAAACTTAGGCACCAGGTCTACAAATTTATTCAGGCTAAGAACATCAGCATGTCTAGCCCCATTACCTCCATTCCCATTTCACCTTTGTGTCTCCTGTCTCCAAGCCTCAGCATTAGCCTGGACCATCTGCATATCTCTTCTCATATCCTGTTGATGACGTCCAACTACTCCCAACAAAGCATTCACAGCTTGCATAAGCTGTGTAGCATTAACTGGTACCTACTATCCTACAGGTGGTGGTGGTAGTAAATTCTCATTCTAAGCCTGCTGCTTGTTCTCATTCTCTTCAAGATTCCTTCTTCTTGGAGGCATTCTAAAACAAATAAAACATCACAAGATTAGACTAGGTATCCAACACAAGATCAAATCTTAAAATCTATCAGACAACAATAGCTTAACTAAACAACAAACCTATTCTACACCTCTCATCAAATCTCATCATCCTAAGCAATCAAAACTTAGATCTATTTGATTGAAAACCGATTTCTCTGATATTAATTAAGCTGTAACGCCCTAAAATAAGGCATTACAACCCGCCATACGTCCTTTCGTGAATATGACACGCTAAGGCTGTAATATCCATAGATATACAAATATCACCTGTAAATGCACACATAAGGTATCTCACAGGATACTCAACACAACCTGTATAACCTAGAAACACAAATATACTTCATAACATTCCAGTTTAACATACAAACATCTTAATTGGCATAACCATAAGCCAACAATCCAAAATAAAAACCGAAACTATCTACAAGAGGAATCCTTCATTTACAACTTAGTCTTCCAATGATAAAGGATCTAACTGTTCATAAAACATAATAATAAGCAAAATACAGCAAAACCAAGTCTTCAACATATCTAGACACTTCTTTTCTTCCATGAGCCTGTAATCAACAAGTCTAACTCTCAGTTGGATAGTCAGGTCCACTATCGCCGTCCCTCTAATCAAAGTTTAGATCAATATCCGAAAGATCATATACAATGTCTTCACCACCTGTACCTGAAATTTTAAAAAGCGAGCTGCGAAGCCCAGTACTATAACTCCAATCCTTGAAAGCAAATGCAAATGGACACGTGATAGGTTATATATATATATATATATATATCAAATGCACTTAGTCTAATGTAAGTAATCAGTTTGTTATCTTTTTATAGTCAACAATCAATACAGTTCAGAACTATGTATACTTTAGTTTTGAACTCAAAGTAACTCAAGCTCCTCTTTAAAAACAACCAACTCTTTGAAAATAAGGTAATTATATACATATATGGATGAGCGAGTACTCCCCAAACATCCCTGTTTCCCCTTAATTCTACCGGAATCATATCAAAGAACGAGTCCACTTGGGACAACCTCACATTAAGATCATCAAGGTGCCTCACTAGTATCACTGTCTACCAGGTCTTTACTAGTCAAAACCAAGCACAACCAAGCAGACAATTATTAAGCCGAATAGAATTAAGTTTATTATAAAGTTCTATCCCTACAACAAATCAAGCAATGCTAATCTTACAAGCAAAAACAACAAGCAGGGATTAGTCGTACCTTTCTCAAATTTAGGAATACAACTCAAATTCTCAAATCCGATAACAACAACAACAAAGATAACCCAAACTCCACAAACTCCTATATCAACACCAACAACAATTCCACAAACTCTAAATATCCTGTTACAACATATAATACATCAACAGATATAACTCAGATTTAGGAATACAACTCAAATTCTAAAATCCGATAACAACAACAACAAAGACAACCCCAACTCCACAAACTCCTATATCAACACCAACAACAATTCCACAAACTCCAAATATCCTGTTACAACATATATACATACATCAACAGACATAAACACATTATCAGTATATCCTAATAGCATAAATTCTCCTAAAACCTTAACCTAACAAGAAATCTTCGATATCCGCACCATCTACTCCGATCAAGCTCCATAAAAATCCTTAAGAACAACAATGAACCGCCCAAAACTCACAAATACTTAGTATTTCGCCTAAACCCTAGATTTACATATCAACTAGAACGTATAAGGATTATTTAACTCGTATTTTGAAAATTGGCATGACTCTCAGCATTCGCAATTGGTTGAGGTACCTGGACCTCTTTTGAAAGTATAGAGGCTTCATCTATCTCAACATTTGCATTATTGTCTGCTAAAGGTTCCCGCACATCTATTGTAACAACATCATTAACACTAACATCTTCGGCAAACTCTTCTACATTAAAAATAAAATCAACATCATCAATGAGATCAGTCAACTCGTTATTGCCATTTTGAGATACATAATATGCATCCTCATCACCAATTGTATTGTCATGTTCAAGAGCTCTGCCATAATCAAGAGGTTTGTTATCATAGTTTCCCCCAACTAAGGAAAAAAGGCACTCCTAACTCTCTTTAGGGTTAGAGCTTGACTGAACAGAGTCCTATAAAAAAAAGAGAATGATTAAAATTTTAAAGACTAAGTGGTTAAAGAAATATATTTATAACTCAAAGCAAATAGTCATTGATACCTCTTGGAGACGTGGCCACTTTAAGGTACTTTGATCCTCACTTGAATGTTGAAGATGAGGACATTTAGATTGTCACGCCCCATAGGGTATCCTAAACGTAATAGCCCGCCACATACTATAAAAGACTCTCGAATTTCTATCCGAGCCTTTCGGGAGTCTTGTATAGATGTAAAGCGTCCATTTATGACAATAGAATACTCAATCAATGGAGTTAAGAAGTTTAATGTGGCATTCATTAGCCATAGATAATAAACCAAAACTCATATATATATTTTACAAAATCTAAGGGGCATTCCCCTGCAAAATAATATCAAGTCCATTACATGACCAGAGTCCTTTAGTTTCCAATGGAAGTCTAAACAAAAGTTAAGTAAACTTCTATGGGAAACTCCTATCTCCGGTACCTAAGCTATGGCTTGCCTCGGCCTAAGCCAAATGAACTCATGCTGCGACAAATAAAAGCTATGGGGGCATAAGCTAACTAGCTTAGTGAGTAAGAACTTCCATATCACAATTAATACAATTCATCCAAACAAGTGATTATTCACGCAAATGTATGCATCAGACAAGTGAGTTCAACAAACATATGACCAGCCAGAAATCATATGTGGATGGACTTACGCCCTCCATCCCGGGTTAGCAGATTAACGAATCCTGCGGTACGACGCCGTTTAAGTTCACGGTCAAATGAACAATAATTCGTTTTATGGATCACGATTAACCAACATATTCGTTTTATGGATCACGAAAAACCAACCAATGCTAATGCTCCAACCCCATCGTGATATGAATGAATCCAGTTACAATTGAAGTCAAATATATATTAATTCAATTCTTTTAGGTGGCCAACAATTATCCGCAGACAATCAATATAAAATGCTAGCTAATCAATCAATAGCTTAATACCCGGTTTCGATATCTCTTAAGTTCCATTTCACACATCAACAGCAGACAAGGATATAATTCCCATCTACCCCATCATATATATTCATTTTTTATCTTTGCCTACATCACTAGTGCCGCTAACAATACAATCACACACATTAATTGAGAGTGGAAGTAGTACTCACTCAACCATGGTTCACCGGTCTTTCAGTAATAGTAATCGGGTGGTAAGGTATCATCTTGCTCGGGATCACCTACCAAATAAGAGTAATCCTAATAAGAATCTCATCATTTAATTATTCCAAGCTATGCATCTAAACTAGATGAATTCGGAATTCGCGCTATTTTGTGGAAGTTCTAACTTAAAACGGCCATAACTTAGTCATTTTAACTCGGAATTTCGCAAATTTTATATCGATCTCTACCTACTTCGAAAGATCTATCTATTTATAATGTTATTTTCAAGTTTTGAAAACAGTAAGGTCACAGAACAGTAGGATCAGATCTGTTCCGTAAATCCTCCAATTCCGAAAATTCGTTTTGCTTTTGATAAAAATATTCCTAGTTGATGATTCATGTATAGATGGTATATGAATGAGTTCCTAATATGACTATCATGTAATGAACTCAATATATGCATGGTTTTGATGATCTTTGATGATGAACTCCCATGGGCTCCTAATTATTAAGAATTTCATAATGATCACTTATGAAAAGTTAAATTTTACCAACTTTACATTCTCTAGGGTTCCTATGATTTTATTCTTGGAATTTACTCACCATCTATATGAAAATGAGTTTTCAATATCTATATTAATCATGACCTTCATTTATGCATAAAAATCCACATTTTTCATTGGGTAAATATGTTTTTAAACAAACTACTCACAAAAATCCGAATTTTGTAAATTTCATTTTCTTGCATTTTCCTTATGAGAGAACTTGTTTAATGCATCAAAAATTGAAGCTTCATTATATCTATTATCTAAGGATCTCATTTAACTCATAAAACATCCAATTTAAACTTAAATACTAGGTGTTCATGTAGGCATGATTCTAAATTACGAATTTGACTATTAATCCATATATTAATATTTTTCATTCTAACTCCACTACTTGTTTTATATTTTTATCATGCCTAAACTCATCTAAACTTATGAAAATCATTCCTTAAGGGCATCTATTACATATACCTTCCAATTTTTATGAAAAACATGGGTTTTAAAGTGGTTTTGGTGGTCTTTAAGGTAGGGTTCTAAATCCATCTGAATTTCCAACAAATCATTTCTAACAAAACCTTTTCTTTTTCAATTTTCTTGCTTTCTATATATGGAGATCTACTATCTAACATATCTATCCATAAGCAAGGCTACATTTTTATGATCATCCATGCATGAAAATTAAAATAACCATATGATCATGAATGTAAATGAAGATATAAATGTCTAAACACTAGATCTACTAAATATAATGCATGAATCATAAGTTTCATGGCATGAACATTAATATGTATGCAAGATCTTTACTTTACATGCATGAACAAGATAATATCTCAACAAAAACTCATTTAAACATTAGATCCATGTCTTGTGATGGTTTGGTATTCTTATTCAAGTGTTTTCATGTCCCTAGCATATGCTCATTGGGATTAAAAATCGAAATGAGTAGTTGTAAGGATGTAAGAATAGGGTATGGGTAGTGTGTAGTGTAGGTTGTACTTGTGAATAGTAGACAAGACATCTACTTTACCGGTTGTAACGAAAACACGGGAAAAGGCTATAACTGTAATTTTTATAGCCCGGAAAATTATAAAATTGATATTTTTTGAATCCTTATAAAATTATGGTTCTAATGAATATTCCAGAACATTTTTCTGAGTTCGTGGTCCCGGGGCACGCTTTTCCGTAATTGAGCTCGGAAAGGCCCGGAATTGAAAAATTCCTGAATTTAAAACTTTCAAAGGTCTAAACTATACTTTAGAATGATAATTCATATTCATTTACTTTATAAAACTTCTTTTATTATGAAACCGAAGGAAAGCTGGATTTAGGGTTCCTAAGCTCCTCTCACTAGACTTAAACTGAACCGGATTAGGGTTTTGCTTTTCAACTCCCGGGGTTTTCTTAACTACTGAGATTACCGGGGTTTACATAGATAGTGTCTTTCCATGAGATACTTGCTTAGGAGATTGTATCTCTTCGGTGTGCTCTACTACATCATGTTTTTCTCTACACCTATCTGATTTAGAGAGTCGAAGGTAGAACTCGCTGCACTGAACAAGTGCATCAGCCAATGGCCCATTGTCTTGAGCAAGTGCATAGCTCCAAAACCTCTTCATGCAACTAGCCCAGTATAACAACCAACTAGAAGAAGCTACCCCATGGCGTTTCTCTGAAGGAACATATATCTCACTAAGTGTCAAATGTATGTGTTTGAAATCCCTTGGTGCTATGAGTCTACAACAAGATTCAAAGTTTGTGGTGGGGAGTACATCTCCTCATACACCTTGGTCATACCTAAATTGGCGTACCACCCTATGAGGAGAGTAAATTATAACGTCTAACTCTAGTAAGTTATTCTTTTAACCATTAACATCGAGGATCGATGGCAAACTCCTGATGATACACCATTAAATGAGATGTGCATTGTTAAATGACATATTTTGTCGATCCCTCAATGAGAGGTCACATGCCTCAGAAGGATGATATCCATTGCAGATTTGATATCCTGTGATCTTCTCTACATATGGACGAAATGTGAACTCAGAGCAGTTTTCTACCGTTGCTAATAAGGATCATTCAAAACCTCGCCCATTGCCAGACCATGCCTATGCATGAAGATGGTTCAAATTGGAATTTTCAAATGCAATCAGCAGAGAAAAATGCCTTATGAACCTCTCACAAAAGAAAATCTGAAGGAAGATAACATCCACATAACAACAAATAACAAAACGGCCTATAAACGTTGTAAGCCCCAGAAAATTTCAGTAAATAATTTCAAGATGAACTTTGAAAATAAACTCTAAAAATCACTCCAAATTAAAACCGAATTTCGATAAGTCCTAAATCACGAACGAATTCAGAAACTTCTTAATCTTGAGAAAATGAAAATCTTTAAACAATAAAATAAGAACTCAGTGGTCTTCAAATTCAAAACCACGACGTACGAAAAACTCCATATTTAACTCCGACTTATAAAAACGGGTAATAGAAAGCTCAAAAACAAATTATTAAAAAGCAAATAACGATTGACTTTCGAAAATATAACTCAATTCAAGAATTCCGAAAACATTAAGAGATATTAAATACTTACAAAAATAAAATTTAAAATAAATTTCTCAAATTAAATATGTTGTATAAACATAAATATCAGTTTCCAAATTGGCAAAGGTCTAAACCGGAAAATCACCCGGAAACCCTAACCGGAACACAATAGCGTAAGTCCGGCAATCTAGCGCCCCTAACCCTAGAGGCCGAGATGTAGTTTAAATATGTAGAATAGCTCATAGTAATATGAGTTTGTTTAAAAATATCATATTGGTAAATTTTTGACCTATTTCGAACCCGTTCGGATACAGACTTCGAAAAGCGTGTCCCAGTCGAGATATCAAAAATATACCAATAGTACCGTTAGACTCGTAATTTCATAAGATTCCTAAATATATCAGTTATATAATTTTTCGGGTTATAAAAGTTACAGTTATAACCTTTTTATCGTATTTCCATTATTACCGGTAATTGATTAGTCTTTTGCACTATTCATTTTTATTTTATTACAAAATTTTATTATTCTTATAAAGCCTTATATTATTAGATAAATATTTTATATTATAGAAAATTTTGTTTTTCTAAAATTGTTCGTTTCGGGTCTTTACGGGATCAGATTCTGTTTAAGACCCGATACTAAAAATAAAATAAATTAATTTAATAATTGAAAAATATTTTTATTTTCATAAATAATTTTTTAGAATTTTTCGGGTTATAAAAATATTATTTATAGCCCATATTCGCGTATTTTGATCATACCGGTAACATATTTGTTAAAATACAAAAATAATTCAAATAATTATTTAATTTTAATTATGAAAAATCTGCTACAATTATTTGGAATAATTTTTCTAATTTTATTTTATTTTGTTTTATTTTATTAAGAAAGTACTCTTACAACCCATCTTTTCAAGTACACCTTTCACACATCACTTCTTTTTCACTTCAATCTTTCTACACTTTATTAAATCACTTCATGGCAGATTTTTTTCTTTATTTTGGCTGCCATTGTCCTTTAATTACTCCTATTTTGACTAAATTAAATAAATTCTACTCCTTCATAAAGAAGCTACACATACACATTTATTACACAATTTAATTTCAAGTCAAAATTCAACAAAACACTCTCTCTCTCTCTCTCCCAATTCACATGAGCCCCTCTCCCAAAATCTGCCTTTGTTTTATTTTTTTCTCTCTTTCATTCATTTAATACACTCATTAACTCTCTCCCTTTCATTTACTCATTTTCCTTTTTCATTCTTTACCTTTTCTCTCTCTTTTTCCTCTCTTTTCTTCTTCTTATTGTTCTTGTTTCCTCAAGAACACAAGCTGCCCCCACATCTTCCATGGCTTCCACACTTCATTTTTTAAAAGATTTCTAAGCAAATCTTCTTCCCAAAGCTCCATAGGTGATATAGATAAAGTGTAATGAAGGTTCCATGCATCAAATGAACTTCCATAAGCTTAAAAGCTTAGGATGATGATGCCAAAAATGAAATCTTTCTCTTCTCCACTTTTATTATCTTGTATTGCAATTATTTTCTTGTTTAAAGTTGATGTATATTGTAGATCTAACTTTTATAGCTTTGATTTTTGTTTATGCCATAGATCTTGCTATTTAAGTTGTTATTTTGTTATTACTTATGATTTATGCATATATTCTCATTCACATGTGTTCATGCTTTCAAAACTAGTTTAGAAACTAGATCTAGTGTTTTGAGTTCATAAATGCATTAGATCTTTGTTTATGTTCATGAACAACTTGCTATAGCATGATGATAGTAGGAAAATTGTAGGAAACTCAAGATCTATTTTATTTTCAACAAAAACAACTTTTGAAAATTCGGATGAAAATGGAACCACATTTAGAAAAGTGGTTTTTCAACTTCAAAATGTATATTTTTCATTTAAAATGAAGGGCTTAGGGTATAGATACCATAAATGAAAGATTTTGATAAGTGAGTTTAGATCCATGATGTTTATAGCTTATTACCATGCATTTGTTTTATGTTTATGTTCATATTAATTATAGATCTTAGTTATAAACTCAAACAAAATTGTGGAATTCGTATTTTGGCAAGACCCCCATTTAAAAACTACTTTCCAAGTGTCAAAATGTAAATTTTACTTAAGAAAATGAAGGCTTAATATATGTATATCATCAAGACTTCTTTTTACAAGAATCAAAAGTGATTTCCAAAAGTTATTTTCAAAATAAAAATTCTATTTTCGGATTTTGGCCAAGGCCTATTTTAAAAACATGTTTTCCAACTCAAAAATGAAGTTTTTATTTAAGAAATGAAAGGCTCATAAGATATGATATGTAAGGAATGGATTTTCATGAGCTTAGATAGATTTTATCAAAAGATATAACCAAAAATAAATTTTGTAAATTCGGATCCCAACTAAGACCAATTTTTAGAACCCATGTATCAACTCTAAAACTCATGCTTTATGTGAAAAATGAAGTATATAGGTAATAGATATCATTAAGCAATGATTTTTACAAGTTAAAATGAGCTTAGGCATGAGTAATGTGTAAAACAAGTAATGGAATTAAAATGGAAAAATTTGAGTTAGTGATCAAATTGTCAAATTCGTAATTTAAGATGATGCATATGTAATCACTTAGTATTTGAGCTCAAATTGCAATTTTTATGTGTTAAATGAAGTCCTTAGACAATAGATGTAGTAAAGTCTTAAATTTTAATGCATTAAACAAGTTTTTCCCAAGTGAATCATTCAAAAAGTGGATTTTCTAAAATTCGGATTTTTGAGTAAATCATATTGGAAAATATATTTGCAAAGTGTAAAATGCAAATTTTTGTGTGAGAATGAAGTCCTTAGTGGTTATGTATGATTGAGCCCTAATTTTCTAAATATCAAATGATTTTTACTCAAAGGAATCACTCAAAAGCCAATTTTTACCAAATTCGGATTTTGGAATCAACCCCACTTGAAAACATGCTTACAAAGTGTAAAATGGAAATTTTTATGTAGAAATGAAGGTCATAAGTAATATATATAATGAAGACTCAATTTTGACAAAAATAATTATATTTTCTTAAGTAACAAATCCAAAACAAATGGAAATGATAAAAGTTAGAAAACTAGATTTTTCATAAGTAAGTGGTTATTATGGTCTTGCAAAATAAAAAGTTATAAAATTTCTTTTTAGCAAAAATCATCAAGATCATACATACATTAAGCTCATCTCATGTCATTCATGTTAGGAAATCATTCATATTGCATGTATAGCTAAGTTATATAATAAAAACATTACAAACATTTACAAAACTATTTTTCGGAATCGGAAACCGTTACTGATTAGATCTGATCCCTCTGTTTCGACTAAATATTTTCAAAACTTAAATATAATATTAGAATTAGATAGATCTTTCGAAGTAGATAGAAATCGATATATAATTTGCGAGATTCCGAGTTAAAATGACCAAGTTATGGCCGTTTTAAGTTGGAATTCCCGCTTAGGACGAGAATTACGAATTTAATAGTTCGTATAAGATCGTTGAGATTAGTTTGAGTTGAAATACTTATTAGAGTATTTCTTCCTTTTTAGGTGATCTCGAATTCGAAGATTCCCTACCACCGGATTACTATTACTAGAAGACCGGTGATCCAATGGCCGAGTGAGTTTTCTCCTTGTTTTGTTACCTTGATTGTGCTTGTAGTTAGTTGCATTAGAATTATAGGAACAAGATAAAAATCGATATGAATGGGGATGGGAGATATGATGAGACTGTAATGAATGTATGCCAAAGAATACTAAAGCATATCGAAACCACGATTTGATTGGATAACTGCACCGTTCATATTATTTCTGTTATATGTGTGATATTGGTTGGTCACTCTAAAGAATGTATAAATATTTTTGACCTAAGCAAAAATTAAAATGGGTCATGCATCGCATCGGACATATTGCATTGGTAGCATGCTACTCCTACGCAGGTCGATCGGTATGGTCCGTTGTTGCCTCGTTTGGATAACAGCCCGGTGCCAGAGCTCATTCAGGGGTACTAAGGGCATGTGGATGCATTCTTGGATGAGCCTAGCCGAGTCGAGTGCTAAGAGCCGAGGGCTTGGGGACTAGATGCGGTCGTGTAGACTCAATACCATTCCTAACCCAAGATACGGAGGGCGTAAATCCGTTCTGTGTGTGGGTTCCGGATACCCATGCATAATTGCTTGTTCACGTGTTTGTTCATGCATAGCATATGATTGATTATAACTTGATTGTTATGGTACGGGATTAAGGGAATTCTCACTAAGCTAGTGTAGCTTATACCCCTATAGTTGTTTAAATGAACAGGTTATCTCAAGAATGCAAAGTGGGGACTGAATTGGTTGGAGCCGGGTATGACTCCGGGATTTCGGCAAAGAATACGAATGTTTGAAGTTATCAGCTAGTTTTATGATTTGTCTTGTAATAGTTATGTAGGGAAGTCTGTGGATGAATGTAATCGAAGTTGAATGATTGTATTTTGAAGTATAGTGATTTGTATCTGAAGTATAGTAAATTTGTATTTCCTTTACATTGTTACTCAATTGTATCAACATAAAAGTATCATTCCGATGTGTCTCCTTTATGTGTTAGACGCCTTGTGCATAGTATGGAAGCCTTCGCGTGACTGAGGTGGTCATTCTTAGGCTTTAATATTGTGTACGGCGAACTACCATGTTTAGGGTACCCTTCGGGGCGTGACAGACGTAGTCGAGGCATGGTGGTACAAATCGAGGCAATGGTAGAGCGATCCCAAATAAAAGGGTGCAAGAGCAAACTTTCGTCCCACAGCTAGGCATATCGCCAATGGGAATAGTCGAGGAATGACCCCTTCTTCAGGCCCTCCAAGGAAGACAAACATCAATAGCCACAAGGCAATGAATGTCGCAAGTTCGAAGTTGTGTATAAGAAAAAAAAACATATCTTGAATTAGTGTCATAGATAGAATGAGCATGATATGTGTTTAGATAACTGAGTATGAAATGTGCTTAAAGAATAAAATGACAAAAGATAAGCAAACTTACTTGCTATCACAACCAGGTCCTTTGGTAGTGCGTTGCTTCCTGATAAGATTATTTTATACAACTTGTTGATGTTCAAAAGAGCTAGAATGGATACTTGTTTTCATTAAAATTCATGTAACAGGTCTAATTTGGACAAAGAAATCAAAACAAGAAACTTTGAAGTGGAAATGGGAAAAATTGAAGTATACGCCGGCATTTCAACCTTCAAAGCCGCCGGTGTACAGACGGCTTACCCTAAAGGCCGCTGCTTACACTGCCAGCTTTGCCAGCCTTTGACTCAACCAACTATACGCCACCTCAAAGCCGCCGGCGTAGAAGTTGAACAGGCCAACATACATTAAAGGCTGGCAGCTCAAAGTTGAAAAGTCACCAGCTTTGAAGGAGTTACAATCTAAGCCGGCTACTAAGCCGCCGGCGATGAGGCAGCATAGGTCACAGATCTAAAGCAACACGAAGACAACACATGCTTGGAGGAAATTGAAGAGACAAATATGTTGGAGTATCTAGCCGGTATCAAAGCCACCGGCTTTGGGACAGCTTTCGTTATAAATTGGCCCAACCGTTCATTTCTCATCACATACGCCGGTTATATCTACATCTAAACCGCCGGCGTAGAAGCGGCTACCTATGTAACCGAAGTTGAAAGCTGCTGTGCACTGCCTGTGTAAAGAAGAAATTGATGATACGCCGTCTGTAAGCCGCCCGTAGGATCCATAACTGCCGGCGTACGAAGTGAAACAAAATTTTCATTTAATGCTTGCACGAAATTTTTCCTATAAATAGGGGTTCTCCCCCTCCAACATTCATCAACAAGCAAAGCAAAGTAGTACACTCAGTATACAAATAGTCTAGCATTTTCATAGAGATTTGTGAGAGAAATTTGAGCTTTCAAGAGTAATTGAAGATTGTGATACTTGAATTGGTGATATCTATCTCTTTCTTATGCAATTCATTTATCTGAATTATTTGTTCATAATGCTATCAATTACATATTCTTATTTGATTTTTGAATCATCATCCATGAGTAGCTAAACATTTCTTTGTGGAAGTGATGAAGTCCTAATTTTGCTAAAATGATTATTGAATTTATATTATAGGATTGTTAGAATTATGGAATATTTGTATTGAATCCTAATTATTATTTTATTCTGATGAAATTGAATTGATAAGAATTCTGATGATTTGGAAAAAGAATTAGGTTCATAGGAATTCATGAATTGAAATTAAACAACATTGTGGAAACAATCAAGTTTATTAATTTAGAAATTGTTCCATGTACTTCATGCAATATTTTATTTTAATTTCTCACTAAGGAATTAGGAGAAGTTAATTAGGATATTAGATAATCATAGAATTGGAAGATTTATGATTATAAATTAGATTCCATTGATAATTTGTATAGCGGAAGCTAATAGATTATTTTATGGTTACTAAAACTTTGTTTTAGGTCTTTACAATTTCTTACAAATATCCATAATCCTAATTGTTCATATAATATAAATTCAGCATGATTAGTAAAGATTAGGATGGATTCTTTCCTTCCACATTCATCTTATATAAACTTCTCACATTCTCATTTGCATTCATATAGATATAATTGATTAGTTATAGTTAATGATACACTTTGATTGCCTAAATATTAGTATAAGCTAATATCAATCTAGTAGTTAATTTAGTCTCTGTGGGAACGATACTCTACTCATTCTATATTACTTGATCAAGACCCAGTACACTTGCTGGTAGTATCTGAAATTTATATACACATCCATTCAGATCAAGTTTTTGGCGCCGTTGCCGGGGACCAAAATTAATATTAGATTACTTTTAGTTTTGCTAGTAGTTTAGGTGTTTTCCAAGGAATTGATTCTTTTCTTTCCTCTTCACAGGTTATATGCAAAGAAGTAGAAGTGCTGATCTTCTACCAATAGATCCAGAAATTGAAAGAACTTTACGTCAACAGAGGAGAGAAAACCGTAGAAGACAAGAAGAAATGGCAGAAAACGATCCAAGAAACAATGAGGGAAACAATGATCACAACAACAATCAAATTCAAGCTGTACCTGTTAGAGCACTTCGGGATTACACTGTACCAACTGTTCAAGGTCCTGCTGTGAGAAGACCTGCAGTTCAAGCTAACAATTTTGAGCTTAAACCAGCATTGATTCAGATGGTTGAATCACATCAATTTGGAGGATATCCGAATGAAACACCGGATGAACACATTGCCAAATTCCTCCAATACTGCAACACCGTCAAACTCAATGGTGTTACTGATGAGGCCATTAGAATGCAGCTTTTTCCTTTCTCTCTAAGGGATAAAGCATTGGCTTGGTTCAACTCTCAACCCTTTAAGTCAATTACTTCATGGGCAAACTTGCCAACAAAATTTTTGAAGAGATTTTTCCCTCTTGCTAGAACTGCCAGACTAAGGAATGAGATCACCAACTTCACAAAATTTCCTGGAGAATCATTATATGAAGCTTGGGAAAGATTCAAAGAAGCAGTAAGGAAATGCCCACATCACGGACTTCCGGATAATCTTTTGATTGAAAATTTCTATCTCAGTCTAGATGAGACTTTGAGATCATTGGTAGATGCTACATCCGGAGGATCACTCATGGGAAAGACATATGATGAAGCTAGTGCCTTAATTGAAGAATTAGCTTCTAGTGCTCACAACTGGAGCTGTGAAAGGACAAGATCAAAGGTGGAATCTGTTCAAGATAGTGAATCCATGCAACAACTCACCGCTCAAGTTTCAGCTTTAACTACACAAGTGAGTAAACTTGTAGCATCTAGTTCTTTAAATTCTAATCAAGTTGCTACTTGTGAGTTGTGCTCAGGACCACATCCAGTTTATGATTGTCCTCATGGCAATACACCATCATCAAGTGGAGAGCAACTCAACTATGTTGGAAATTTTGGAAGATTAATTATGGACCATATTCAAATACTTACAATCCAGAATGGCGTAATCATCCAAATCTTTCCTACAAGAATGATGCAAATGTTTTCAAGCCCCCACCTGGATTTCAAAGACAAGGTCCCATAAGAAATACTCAGCCTCCACCTCCACCTCAGCAAAATCAAATTTCAACTGATGAATTGTTGAAGACTTTCATTCAAACTACTCAGACCACACTCAACAATCAGCATGCAATTATTCAAGATCTTCAAGGAAAATCCATCAACTTGCTCAACAAGTTGGTAATAGACCATCTGGTTCTTTACCAAGCAACACCAGGAAAATCCTAAAACTGAATGCAATTGTTTTGAGAAGTGGCAAAGAAGTTGAGACCGCTGAGTCAAAAATTCAAGAAACTGAGGAGATTCCAGTCAAAGACAAGGAAAACAAAAGATGGAGGAACCTGTGCAAAAATCACCTGAAGTAAAAGCTTATGTTCCACCATTCCTTTTCCGGAAGATTGAAGCAACAAAAATTGGATGAACAATTTTCAAAATTTCTGGATGTCTTCAAGAAGTTGCAAATCAATATTCCATTCTTAGAAGTGATTCAAGAAATGCCTTCATATGCAAAATTTATCAAGGAATTACTTACTAAGAAGAGAAGGATTGATGGAAATGAACCAGTGATGCTCACAGGAGAATGCTCCATGATTTTGCAGAAAAGTCTACCTCATTGCCTACCAAACAAAGAGATCAGGGGAGTTTTACTGTTCCTTGCACTATAGGAAAATTTCATTTTGATAAAGTACTTATTGATTCTGGTGCAAGTATTAATCTTATGCCTTTATCCATTTTCAGGAAATTAGGACTTGAAGAATGCAAGGAGACTCATGTCACCTTGCAACTTGCAGATAGAAGTGTCAAATACCCACGTGGTATTGTTGAAAACGTTTGGTGAAGTTGACAAATTCATATTTCCTGTAGACTTTATAGTCTTGGAAATGGATGAAGATCGTGAAGTCCCAATGATTCTTGGCAGACCATTCCTTGCAACCGGTAAAGCATTAATTGATGTGGAACAAGGTAAACTCACTTTAAGGGTAGAAAATGATCAGGTAACCTTTAATGTTTATGATGCAATGAAAAGATTTGATAAAGGTTCCTGTTATACTATTGATGTTGTTGATGAGTTTATCTCTGAGTCTGTTGAAGAGAATGTAGGTTGAGACTATGGAGTCTGTTTTGAGAAATCTTGATGATTGGAGTGATGATGATGAGCAAGAAGAAGAAGAAGTTGAGAAAGTGCACCAAATCAAAGGAAGATATTATGAGGAGCTAGGCACTAGTGAAAGCAAGCCGTACCATCATTGATACAGCCACCAACTCTTGAGCTTAAACCCTTCCTTCACATTTAAAATATGCTTTTCTAGGAACTGAGATACTTTGCCAATAATTGTTTCATCTTATTGACAGGTGAACAAGAGCAGCAGCTGCTTGGAGTTCTAAGGAAGCATAAAGAAGCAATTGGTGGACTATTGCTGATATCAAGGGAATTAGCCCTATCATTTGTACTCACAAGATCTTGATGGAAGCTGAGTACAAACCGACAGTTCAACCACAGAGAGACTTAACCCAACACTTAAGGAGGTAGTAAAAAAGGAAGTTTTGAAACTCCTTGATGCAGGTATTATCTATCCTATCTCTGATAGTAAGTGGGTAAGTCCAGTTCAAGTTGTGCCAAAGAAAGGTGGTATGACTGTTGTGAAAAATGAAGAAAATCACTTAATTCCTACTCGTACTGTAACTGGTGGAGAGTTTGCATTGATTATAGAAAATTAAATGATGCCACCAGAAAAGATCACTTTCCCTCCCTTTCATTGATCAATGTTAGAAAAACTTGCAGGGCATGATTATTATTGCTTTTTAGATGGTTATTCTGGTTATAATCAAATTTCTATATCTCCTGATGACCAAGAAAAAACCACTTTTACTTGTCCCTATGGCACTTTTGCTTTTAGGAGGATGCCCTTTGGTCTTTGCAATGCACCTGCTACTTTTCAAAGGTGTATGATGGCTATTTTTTCTGACATGCTTGAGAATTTTATTGAAATTTTTATGGATGATTTTTCTGTTTTTGGAAAGTCTTTTGAAGCATGTTTAGAAAACTTAGCTTGTGTTCTTCAAAGATGCAAAGACACAAATTTGATTTTAAAGGGAAAAATGTCATTTTATGGTAAGAGAAGGGATTGTTTTGGGTCACAAAGTTTCAGTTAGAGGAATTGAAGTTGATAAGGCAAAAATTGAGATCATTGAGAAATTACCACCACCACCACTGTTAAGGGAGTTAGAAGTTTTTTAGGACATGCAGGTTTTTATAGAGATTTATTAAAGATTTCTCAAAAATTTCTAAACCCCTTTGCAATCTTCTTGAGAAAGACACAGTGTTTGATTTTGATGACAATTGTTTGCAGGCATTTAACTTATTAAAGGAGAAGCTCACATCTACCCCAGTAATTATTGCACCTGATTGGGAGCTACCTTTTGAACTTATGTGTGATGCCAGCGACTTTGCTGTAGGAGCAGTATTGGGATAGAGAAGAGGTAAGTTATTCCATGTTATATACTATGCTAGTCGGCCATTTGCTCTCGGCATGAATTTATTTTACTTACACCGGCGACAGAAATGCCGGCGTACGTTTGCAGAATTGCTTTTAACAGGTACAATCTCTCTCTCTCTCTTTCTCATTCCTCTCATACTCACTCTCACTTACTCTCACTCGATGAATCCATTACGCATTTCTTCATCCACCGCGTTTAATCCAGCTTCTCAAGTAAGTTCCACTGATCTTTATTCTTACTTCTTTGTTTTAATCCATTACTGCGCATTGTATATGTTTAAATCTGTCAATTAGCTCATGGATAATTGCAATTCGAAAAAAAATGGGACATTAATGTTGAATCTTGATGGAATACATTGCTTGGATGATTTCAATAATCTGTTGAAAGTGGATTTCGGTTCCATGCATTATTATTGCAAGTTGTGTTGTGTTGATCCATGATTGATGTTCAAATGCAAAATTAGGGTTCTTGAGATATTGAGGGTTGTTTCAAATTCGAATTTGGGGTTTTGAGGAATTGATGTTGTGGCTGCTGGATTTGTAAATTTTCATACTACTTAGTAGCTCCAAATCATGAATTGTGCTAAATTTTGCTCGAATTGAACTTGGAATTTGGAATTTATGAAAAATTTGATGAAAAATTCGGTATAAAAGTGTTTTTGGGACTTTTAATGAAAAATTTTTGAAACTCATTTATGTTTGAAAATTTTGAAATTCAACGTTCAATTCTACGTTGGCCAATCTAAGCTGTCAGCTTTCATTTTGTTTTGCAAGTGTAAATGCTCCATTCAATTCCATGATCAATAGCTTCACTTAATTATATGCCTTTGATCTCCAAATTGTTTAAAATCATGTTTTAGGCATAAATTAGGAATGTAGTCATCAAGAAGTTCATTGAAATTGTGCATTCCTTGTTTCTAATTAAGATCAATTTATCTGTAGGAATGGCTCCTAGGCAAAAGCGACAAAAGACTACAGACGCCTCTACATCTAATTCTCATACCAGAAATATGCTGTCCAATCAGCAATATACAAAAGATAGGAAAAAG
Source organism: Combretum micranthum (assembly GCA_024138025.1). Taxonomy (NCBI): domain Eukaryota; kingdom Viridiplantae; phylum Streptophyta; class Magnoliopsida; order Myrtales; family Combretaceae; genus Combretum; species Combretum micranthum. Next base: position 209,109 of record JAMXBD010001852.1, on the reverse strand, counting down.
ATGCCTGTAAAGATGGACTTCCTGAACACACAATATTTAGACTGGAGTTTATTAGATAAGTTTGGGATTTCTGACAGGATCAGAGAGATGATCCAAGATCCAGCATGGATCCGGTTATTTGATTTCAAGGAGCCTGCATACAAGAACTTGACTATTGAGTTCTTGTCCACTTTGAAGAATATCCCAGATAGAGTTGAGTCCACTTTTCAGTTCCAGGCATATGGAGAGATCAGGGAGGTCAAGTTAAAGCAAATGGGCAAGATACTGGGATTATATGATGAAGAGGAAGAAAATAGGAATCTGCCTAACAGTTAGCCTGAGGGAGATGATCACATGACTCAGGAAGCCTACTAGTTTCAGCTGGTTGCTCCTGATAGAGCAAATGAGCCTTTTGTACCCTCCAAATCATTGGCCACATCTTTTGGTGCTGTTGAGCACAAGCTACTCCACCACATTCTTGCACACACCCTGAGTTGCAAGAAGACTAGTCACAGCAAGGTGACTAGTTTCGACATGTTTTATTTGTTTAGCCTTATTAGAGGCTACAGGATTGATCTAGGAGTGGAGATAGCAAACTTCATCTACAGGCAGGCAGATGATACCAGGACTAGAGTCCTGTGTTGTGGTGGCTACATCACCAGATTACTAAAGGGGATGGATATTTTTGAGCCTCCACAGGACGATGAGATATTTGAGAGTAGGAAGATCTCATCGGCACTATTCCGAGGTTGGGGATTGCTAAAAAACCCCAGAGGAGTTCAGCCACCAGTTTTGGAGAAGATTGAGTTCCAGGATATCTTTCCTAGAGATGCATCATTCGAAATCGATCTACATCTGCTCCTCCTCCTCCTGTAGGCACTTCTTCCACATATGGTATGGACCAGCTTAGGCTGGATGTTGAGGAGCTAAAGAAGCAAAGCCAAGAGCTCAGGGATAGACAAGAAAATGAGAGAAAGAAAAATAAGAAATTTCGAAAGTCTATCTTTGAGGCGTTGAAGACGGCCATCTGCTGCTTGAGCCTAGAGACAGGGGTTGGGATGACATACGAGACTTCCTCTGAGTCACATCACACAGATAGACTCAGTTCGGAGCATACACAGACAGCTAGCCCAGGAGACACTCAGAGACATACTCCTGAGGATAGCAGCAGAACCAGTCCAAAGCCAGAGAGCTAGAGATCCTGCTAGCTCTCATTTGATCTTTATTGTTTTTTATTTTTTATCTTGGCCTGTATATATATTGAGCACCCAAGTTCCTGTGGGTAGACTCTTTTATTTATGCTTCTATTTCTGCTTTTATTTTTGTTTTTGTTTTTCTTTTGTAGTGATTACAGGAAAGCCAGCAAAGCAAAAATTCTCTTGCAATGCAAATTTTGATGACTGTGAAACAACTGAATTTAGGGAAGTATCAAATTCTTTTTCTTATTCCTTTCCTATGATTTAATTTGTTGCAAAATAGTGAGGACACTGTTTAGTTGAAGTGTGGGGGAAGGGATAAATTGAGTGAAGTGTTAAATTAGAAGTTATGAATATGATCTGTTGTCTGCTGTTATTTATATTTGAAATTCTCCATCTTGTATTTTTGGTTTGAAAGCAAATTATGAGGAAATTCTGCCAAAATTTTTTCAAAAATCTCTTGAAATTGGAGATAGTACAAATCAAAAACTGAAAGCAATGAAATTAACTTGTAAAAGTATCTTACTCATATACTGTTGTAATTGGTTTACTAAGTTAAAATCAAGTTGTAAAATCCTTAAGAAGCAAGTTTACTTTATTTTTAACTTTGGAATTGGAAATTTAAGAGCTGGTCGAGTCCTTTTGTGAAAAATAAACAGATTTACTTCTAGGAAATTTTAGTTTGTATATATTCTTTGAATTATAACAATTAGTGAAAGAGGTAGAAGAAACTTTTAAACTTAGTGATCCTTTATAAAAATAAGTCTTTAATTTGTTATTGCATTCAAAAAGAAAGAAACAAGCATAGCCACTATTCCTCTGACTTGAAATTTTGAGTTATGAGTATCTGAACTTGAATGTTAAAGTGAAGAAGAGATCTTAGGGGCACTTTGAAACCTGATCACTTAGGTGATGAGCCTGGGATGAGCCGACTCAATGAACTCACTATAACGAAAAGGGAAGAAAGGCAAAAGTTCAATTTATGAGCTTTGAAAAGCAAAAAGATGGAGAAAAAAACCTCCCAAAAAGAAAATAAATGCTTGTAAAAGAAAAAGAAAAATGAATGCAAATATACAAATAAAGGAGACTTATAATAAAGAAGGAGAAATTCTAAGGAAAAAGTATATACTACATGCTTTCATTTAGTGTTACTTAGAATATATATATAAGCTAGAAATCCAATGAAGTTTAAATGAGTATTTTTCCTTAGTGGATTGAGTATTTGCTTTTTGATAGAATGTTCTTTTGTTAAAAGTTGAGATTAAAGCTTGTTTTGTTTGGATTAACTTCTTCATTTTGATTATAGTACTATAATTACTAGAAATTGGTATGGTTAGAGTAATAGATACAAGAAAAACAAGTTAAAGAAATTGTGATTAAATTAGAAAAACTGTACTATCTATAAGAGATTTCATTTTTGTTCTTCATTATTTTGCTTGAGGACAAGCAAAAGTTCAAGTGTGGAGGAATTGATAAGATCATGTTTTATACAACTTGTTGATGTTCAAAAGAGCTAGAATGGATACTTGTTTTGATTAAAATTCATGTAACAGGTCTAATTTGGACAAAGAAATCAAAACAAGAAACTTTGAAGTGGAAATTAGAAAAATTGAAGTATACGCCGGCATTTCAACCTTCAAAGCCGTCGGCGTTCAGATGGCTTACCCTAAAGGCCGCTGCTTATACTGCCAACCTTTTACTCAACCAACTATACGCTACCTCAAAGCCGCCGGCGTAGAAGTTGAACAGGCCAACGTACATTGAAGGCCGACAGCTTAAAGTTGAAAAGTCACCAGCTTTGAAGGAGTTACAATCTAAGCCGGCTACTAAGCTGCCGGCGTTGAGGCAGCGTAGGTCACAGATCTGAAGCGACATGAAGACAACACATGCTTGGAGGAAATTGAAGAGACAAATATGTTGTAGTATCTAGGTCGGTATCAAAGCCACCGGCTTTGGGGCAGCTTTCGTTATAAATTGGCCCAACCGTTCATTTCTCATCACATACGCCGGCTAGATCTACTTCTAAGCCGCTGGCGTAGAAGCGGCCTACTTGTGTAACCGAAGTTGAAAGCTGCTTGTGCACTGCCTGTGTAAAGAAGAAATTGATGATACGCCGTCTGTAAGCCGCCGGTATAGGATCCATAACTGCGGGCATATGAAGTGAAACAGTAATTTTCATTTATTGCCTTGCACGAAATTTTTCCTATAAATAGGGGTTCTTCCCCATCCAACATTCATCAACAAGCAGAAGCAAAGTAATACACTCAGTATACAAATAGTCTAGCATTTTCATAGAGATTTGTGAGAGAAATTGAGCTTTCAAGAATTGTAATTGAAGATTTATGATACTTGAATTGGTGATATCTAATCTCTTTCTTATGCAATTCATTTCTCTGAATTATTTGTTCATAATGTTATCAATTACATATTCTTATTTGATTTTTGAATCATCGTCCATGAGTAGCTAAAAATTTCTTTGTCGAAAGTGATGAAGTCCTAATTTTGCTAAAATGATTATTGAATTTATATTATAGGATTGTTAGAATTATGGAATATTTGTATTGAATCCTAATTATCTATTTTATTTCCAATTGAAATTGAATTGATAAGAATTTTGATAATTTGGAAAAAGAATTAGGGTTCATAGGAATTTATGAATTGAAATTAAACAACAATTGTGGAAACAATTAAGTTTAATATTAATTTAGAAATTGTTCCATGTACTTCATGCAATGTTTTATTTTAATTTCTCACTAAGGAATTAGGAGAAGTTAATATAGGATATTAGATAATCATAGAATTGGAAGATTTATGATTATAAATTAGATTCCACTGATAATTTGTATAGCGGAAGCTAATAGATTATTTTATGGTTAACTAAAACTTTGTTTTAGGTCTTTACAATTTCTTACAAATATCCATAATTCTAATTGTTCATATAATATAAATTCAGCATGATTAGTAAAGATTAGGATGGATTCTATTCCTTCCCACATTCATCTTATATAAACTTCTCACATTCTCAATTGCATTCATAAGTAGATATAATTGATTAGTTATAGTTAACTGATACACTTTGATTGCCTAAATATTAGTATAAGCTAATATCAATCTAGTAGTTAATTTAGTCTCTGTGGGAACGATACTCTACTCATTCTATATTACTTGATCAAGACCTAGTATATTTGCTGGTAGTATCTGAATTTATATACACATTCCATTCATATCACTTCCCTAGCTTACATCTAAAGAAGTAACTGATCCATGATGAGACAATATTTTTCTTTGATTTCTTGATGTCATGGTAGGCTCCCATTAGACTATCATACACTCTTATATGCTCAGGTGAGTGTAAGATAGTAACAATATTCATACTTCCAAAAGAAGGAAGTTTTAATAGGAGGAAAACATCATCTAATGTTAGGGTAAATTCACCCCATGTCACTATGAATGTGTGAGTCTAAGTACTCCACCTAGACATTGCGCGCCATTTTGCTGGACCCTCCATCTTCCTAAAGGTATAAAGCATAGACACAGTGATGGCACTATGGATGTTAGCTTGCTTAAAAAATGTTGCATTGTCTCTACTCCTGACAATGTGTGATACCACGAAGACCATTCAGTGATGACTGGCTTAGGGAAATTGAAGTGAGTATTTGATAAAGGCAACTCTTTGCCTTCATTCTTGAAGCATGGTATAGAAGCAACATTGATGAAATTATTTGTCTCTAGAGAAGCCTCCGGAGTGACGAAGTGGTGCCCGCCAAGAGGTACAGGTACGTGCAAACCTTTAGTCCGTACATTCATCCAAAAAGAGTTACCCTTTATCACACTATCTATCCAACTATCACGAGGAGATGGGACCATAGGTATACTTCCTCCTTTGTGGGCTAATAGATCTTTCTAACGGATTGGGCCGATTGATTGAGAAGGATTCATTGTGAACCCCTTAAAAGTAGCAAAATGGGAGATGAGGCTTAATATGAATGGGCTTGAAGATTTGTAGGCCCGTATCAAATCTAGAAGAGGCTAGGTGCCAGAATAACACAAATCAACTCATGGGCCCATGACAAAGGTTGGGTGCCAAAGCGACACAAGTCTATTCGTGAGCCTGTGCCAAGCCTAGTAGAGAACGGGAGAGCTTGAAAAATGAAGCCTAATACGAAACGCATAAACAGGAAAGTGAGGTTTTGTGAACCTGCAAGAAGATCAAAACACATTAAAAAAATAAAAATATATATATATGATCACAAGGGAACAATGAATACACGCACAACAGTGATTACAAAACAGAAATTGGATTTTATTTTGTGTAACCTGCATATGAAAGCTAACATTCATATAAGTCTTATTCAATAATGCAGAAGACATATGCTTATATCATTCCAATGTGAAATAACGAAAGCTATATAGACATTGTCACATATAAACATGACGAGAAGAAGACATATCATCGAAAGGAATACAACAAGAATGTGAACATAAAATTGCTAGTAACACATACATGCGAGTGAATACATATCTTACATACATTGAAAATATCTATATATGTATCCATATATTTTATATTTATAAAAAGGAAAAGGAAATCGGATCTTACTAGGTAATGCTCCGATCATGACCCAACTCACTACCTTCTATTTTGGAGTGCTAGAGACTATTGCTGCATTAACATTCACCATCATAGTTACATTATCAAATTGATGTCGATTATATACGAAAGAAAATTCGAAACTATGAATGTAACAGGAGGAAGATGAAAAATTCAAAATTATAAATATAAGAAGAGGAAGATGAAAGGTCAAAATAATGGATGTAAAAGGAGGAAGATGAAAAATTCAAAACTATGAATGTAAGAGGAGGAAGATGAAAAAGTCAAAACTATAGATGTGGGAGGGGGGAAATGAGAAGGTCGAAATAATGAATACAAAATAAGGAAGATGAGAAGATAAGAAATTATGAATGTAAAAGGGGGAAGATGAAAAGGTCGGAATTATGAATATGAGAGGTGGAAGATGAGAAGATTCAAAATTAAATTTCTCGGATTGTTATAGAAATAATGAATGCAAAAGGGGGGAGATAAGAAGGTAAAAAATTATGAATGTAAAAGGGGGAAGATGAAAATGTAAGAATTATGAATATGAAAGGTGGAAGATGAGAAGATTCAAAACGAATGTAAAAAGGGGAAGATGAAAAGGTCAGAATTATGATTATGAAAGATGGAAGATAAGAAGATTCAAAATTAAATTCCTCAGATTGTTATAGAAATAATGAATGCAAAAGGGGGAAGATGAGAAGGTAAAAAATTATGAATGTAAAAAGGGGGAGATGAAAAGGTCGGAATTATGAATATGAAAGGTAGAAGATGAGAAGATTCAAAATTAAATTTCTCGGATTGTTATAGAAATAATGAATGCAAAAAGGGAAGATGAGAAGGTAAAAAATTATGAATGTAAAAGGGGGAAGATGAAAAGGTCAAAATTATGAATATGAAAGGTGGAAGATGAGAAGATTCAAATTTAAATTTCTTGGATTGTTATAGAAATAATGAATGCAAAAAGGGGAAGATGAGAAGGTCAAAAGTTATAAATATGAAAGGTGGAATATAAGAAGATGCAAAATTAAATTTCTCGGATTATTTAGAAATTAAATGGAGAGAAATTAGAAACCTTTTAGTCAACACGTGTATAAAGATTTAATTTCCATTCATCATGGTGATTTTATGACATATAAAGAAAATTATTTTGTGTTAGTTATGAATATCAATTACATTAAGCAAAAGCAATAGTGGAATGGGTAGTCACTTAAGATAACAAAGGAAAGTCAAGGAGAAATTGTTATTAGAAGCCTGGATATTAGAGCCATTGCAAAAATAAAAAATAAAAATAAAAAAAGAGAGCACCACTTACCTAGTGTAATAATAAATGTGAAATAGGGGAAATTTTACAAGATTACCCCTGGTCTGTATCACGGGAGCTTTGCCCCCACACCCCTACGCTACCCCAGTGTACCCCAACATAATTTCCTTTCCCCTTACAAGGGGGCAGGCTGCTCATCTGCGGCTTCGCCCCAGAGCTTCACATCACTTAAGCGACAATATATGCCCCATTTAATACTATACTTTGGAATTCATCTTAATGGTTTCATTCAAATGTTAAGCATTATTAAAAAAAAAAAAAAAAGGACTGTTTCATGTTACTTCAATCCATAAAAGGAAATTATAGGACATATTGGTCCACCCAGTAACCTAAGTGCTTATGTAACAACAAAATTGCTTCATCAGATATTCTACAATAAGTTTGAAGAAGACTACTTAAACTTTCTTTACTTCATTCACAAATATAAGAAGTTTGGTTCATTGAAAAATATAAAAAGTATTGGCTATATCAATGCAGTACACAATTTCATGTCAAGTGAAACTTCTTATTAGTCTTCTACAATAACTTTGAAGAGAACATCTATTTAATGAAATGCCCAAAACCCCCTTTATGATTTTACTAAAGGAGCTTTTGGCTAGGGGGAAAAATACAGAGGGTCATTCGGATAATTGGGCATTCTACCCAATTTAATTCCACGGGCCAATCTTCTAAGCTAGTGACAGGGCTTAGAAAACCGAGTCCAATAAGGGATGTCGTAGGAAGATTTGGCTTGGTAAGCTCGGAACAAGGATTATCAAACTGGTTTATTTCGTTCTCCGCCTCATTTGGATTTCTCGTGCATGAAAAGTGGACTCCAAAAATAGCTTCACGGGTTAATTTGGGCTTTGTTTAGCTAAAATAAGGCTTATTGGAATAAAATGAGCATATTTCTATTTTATATTAAAGATTGGCTATTTTAATAAGAAAATGGGCTCCATTTTTTATCATAAAAGCCCTCATTCTATTCTAGGCCGATGTCCAAAGCTGATACCACATACATAAAAGAAGGAATGGATTATGGCCGTCGGATTCATGAAAGAGATCCAATGGTTGTAGGCAATGCTTCATCTTTACCATCCATCCGGATTCATCCAAAGGCTACTACTAGCCTCCAAAATCTATAAATAGTATGCTCCTCCTCTCATTTGGGGGCATTCTGTAGATTGCTAAGATTAAGAGCAACGTAGATACTCTTCTGAAACATCTCCAAGAAAGATTAAAGCATCTATTCTATCAAGAACGAGCCAAGAATGATCGAGTCTATTTAATTTGATCTTCTATCACACTCGTGGACTTAAGAAACCAGGTTTGTCTATTCCTCCTTCCACGCCTCTCTTTACGAAATCCTGCATGTGTCATCAGTTTAGGACTTCTCTCGGGTCAACCGCCACACGCTATCACACATGATCAGTCAGCTGCAGTAACCCTACCATACATATAACTTTAGGGCAATCCTACTAGGCCCTATTTTGAGGCGTGACAAATTCTAAAGGTATTTGAAAGTCATGTTTATGCCTAGTCTTGTCCATGTTCACTCCCTATCAATTTAAGCATGATTAAATCAACATAAAAGACTAAAGCATCTAGTTTTGGCAGCAACCATCATTTTTCTTCATGTTTTCTCTAAGATTTTCAATATATGAGATATAATTCTTCATTTAACTTCTTCTATCATCAACAACATCAACTTTCTACTTATTCCATTATCTTTACCCATAGTTTTAAACATTTAGCAACATCCATTTCTTTTTAATGTTAATTCCCATCAAGAATTCAACTGAAAACATGCTCATTCTCTCCTTGAACATTTCCAAACTTATCTTATCTCCTCATTATTACACATTCTAATACTAAGAGTTGATCGTAGATCTAATCTTGTTGTTGTAGCTATAATGCGATTCTCCCAAGCTCAAAACACCTCTAAAATTAATTTTTTTGCTACCTTCACTTCCTACCAACATTCCCATGTCAAAATTTATACTTACAATACCATAAACTTTGTGTTTTGGAACTTAAAATCCTCATACTTACCTTATCACAAATTTCTCTAAGTTTCTTGATCTTCTCTTTCTCCTAATTCACCTCCATTTTCCACATTTTCCACCATGAAATAGATTGCCTCGGCTGATTAGTGTTAATACTCCCTTATTCTTACTTGATTAGCATTTAAGTGGAGGTAGGGTCTATAGATTCTTACATTAAGATTATAGTGGGATTCTTAAAGAGGCAATGATAGAAAATAAAAAGTATTTATATGGAGGCTAGGGTTTAAGGTTTGTAAGGCTCCTCTTAGAGTGACACATGGCACGATCTCAGCCGTCCATCTCCATTAAGCTTTTGTCTAGCAGATTTTTCTTAACTAGGTCCATAAATCAACCAACTCTCAATTTCTTTTACCTAATGCATTTATTGATTTTATTCATCCTCTTGGTTTAAATTCCTAATTATTATTATTTTTCCAGCTATTATATTTAAATTTTTAAATTTTGTGGGTAGTGTTTGGATCATTTTAGCTAGACTTATTTTGTCTTATCAAATGTTTGATCATTAATGTATATTTTGATGAGGGTCTATCTATGAGCTTATGGTTTTATGATAAGATACTCGATAGTCTTATTTTGAGATACTTGATAGTATGGTACTTATTTATAAATGATGTTCTTGTAAACCCCTAGATTTTTCATACAAGTAGAAATGAATAGAAATACAAATATAGAAGATAGAAAGTTAGGACTCAACTAAGACCTTAGAATGAAATCATAAGTAGTTATGAACCTATATATATCTTTAAATCCTAAAACAAAGTTCTATAGATAGTAACAAATATCAAAGTTAAGATTTCATAGCTACTATCGAAAATTCTAAGTATAGAAATAATTTAAATAAGATTTCAAATGTATTAGAAAGTAAATAATCGATAAAACTTATAATTATAATTCAAAAATGAACCATTAGGGTTATAAACACACAATAAAAACAAAAACAGATCCATAATCCACAATCTATAGTCCAAATAAATATTTAGATCATACTATTAATCTAGTTATTAAATTCTAAAGCTATTAGGGACTAAAATGAAAATTGGCCTATTAAGATTAGAAAACCCTAAATGGTGAGCTAAAATCCTAAAAATAATTAATGGCTTTAAACTCAAAGCTAAACCCGATGATAATTTAGAAAATTTATGGAAGCTTTAAATAAATTTTGGGAGACAGAACTCCAAAATAATTGTTGAAATACCCCAAACTATCACGCCCCAAAGGGTATCCTAAACGTGGTAGTCCACCGCATATAATATTAAGGCTGATGAATGACAATCCGTAGTCACGCAGGAGCTTCGATATCATACGCAAGGCGTGCTTCCAAGATAGTAGGAGACTCACGGGGGTATTACGTTTAAATAGATAGCAAAAGCAAGCATAAACTTAGATAGATAAACATAAGGTTTTCATTTGATAACAAGTTCGTACATTATCTCAGGGGCATTCTCCCGTCTTTAAGTCTTTGATCAACTATACTAATAACAAAATAAACATAACTATCACATAAGTCTACTATAGAGATTTTTTTTTTCTTAGAAGTCTATGTTAAAAATTAAAAATACATAAACTTCCTCCAAAAACTCCTAGTAACGTAAGCTCATACCTGGCACATTGGGCTCCTCGGGCCAACCATAGATAATCATACTGTAATAGAAAACTATAAGGATATAAGCAAATCTAGCTTAGTGAGATAATTCCTAACTATATAACATTTCCATATAACAACCAAGTTATTTAATTCAAGCATATGAAATGCACCAATCACATGATCAACCAAATACACAAGATTAACCGAAATCAAGTGCAGCATGCATTTAACGCCCTCCATGACAAGGGTTGGGTGGTTACAAGCCCATACGACCATCAATATTTGCAGATTTGCCGGCTTCTGCTTGCCCTGTAGACTTCCTGCCTCTTACTAGCTCATGTAGACTTACCAGCTCTTATCAGCCACCACTACTACTTCCTCGTTTCCCCACATGAAGAATAGTAGTGAAATAAATGTGACTCGCAAGTATGATATGCATGAATAAATTTCAATTAAACATTTAACCATATAAGTTGAATTCATTTTAAAAGTGATCAACCATAATTTCATCATATCAATACAAGAGTCACACTTTTATTTAACATATCTACTTTCGATATACTTAATTTTCATTCAACAATTATTTCATAACAATTGTTCATTCATCTTTTCCTAAATTTCTAGTGCCACTAATACAAGCACAAACAAGGAAATGTAACTTAGGAAAAGAATTAACTCACTCCATATCGGTAGATCTAATCAAAATAGTCCTCCGGATAGACGATATCGGGCCCCTCGTCACCTAAACAATATGAAATACCCAAAATGAGTCTTTCATAAAACCTCTATTCTTGAATATCTTAAACTTCTCTTAAAATCGCGGTAAAATCGTATAAGGGGAAATTCCAACTTAAAATGGCCATAACTTGCTCATTTTAACTCGGAATTTCGCGTATGATATATCGTTTTCTACCTACTCAAAAAGATCTATGCATTTCTAAGCTTATTTTCATAAAACCAAGTCGTTTGGGTTCCGAAAAGACAGCGACCAGATTTTGCCACGAATTTGCAAACACTTGTTTTCCTTCTTGTAAATAAGGCTCATTTGAAAAGATGAATATTTCAAGTATTTTGTAAACTTTTTGAAAGGTATACATATATGTAATGACTCATAACAAATGGATGAAGTAAATGAAGTTGTCTCAACTTCTGAAAAGTAAGGTTTTAAAAGACTTTGAACTTGAGATTTTATTGGAATATTCATTTTACTTTTGAAAGATCTTGAGTTATTGGAGATGAATATTCTTTTTCTAAATTTAATCTTTTGTAATTACTTTAAATTCCTAAGGTGTGGTTTTATTTTCTAAACTTGGATTTCAAAAAGTAATAAAATGATATTTTTGTTTCTTGTAATAATTCCAAAAGAATTTCTATTTCTTGATGAAAGATAAGTTTTCATAAAACCTTTTATTTATTTAAGAAAAATCATCTCCAAGCATGTTCATGAGTTTTTAGGAAATCTATTTCCTATTTAAGAAAAGGTAATAAAAGGGGCCGGCTACTCCTTGCATAGGGAAGAGAATTTTTAATTTTTGTTATTTTGTTAATTAAAAATAAGAAATGAAAGATGTGAAGTTGTATTGGAAATGAAAATGTGTAAGAAATAGGTGTATGGTTTGTAAGAGTAGGTTGTAAGAAAAAGTAGAGATAGGTGAATAGTGTAGAATAGTAGAAAATAGTGTAATGTAAAAGTAGACATGACAATTTAATGCCGGTAGTAAGAAAATATACATATAAAAGCGATATCTGATATTTTTAGCTACCGAAAAATTATGAAATTAATATTTCTAGAAATCTCACATTTTTACGAATCTAACGGTATACTCGAAATATTTTTCCTATCCCGAGCTCCCAGACACGTTTTTCAAGAGTCGTGTCCGATCGGGTTCAAAGGACACTCGAATTTTGCAAAAACTGATATTTTTATAAAACCTATAGCTATTACAAACTATTATAGCTAACTTTTCCAACTTCGTTTTCTAGGGCTTAAGAAAACGGCAATGCCGGACTTAAGCGGTTACGGTAAACTAGGGTTTTGTTGACTCTGGAAATCCGATTGTCTTCCGATTAGGGTTTAAGCTTTAATTCGAATCCAAAAATTCGGGGATTTACAACCTACCCCCCTTAAAGAAAGTTTTGTCCTCAAAACTTGAGATTCATACCTGATTCCTTGAACAAACTCGGGTACTTCTAGCGTATGTCGCTTTCTACCTCCCAGGTTGCTTCCTCGTGTGAGTGGTTTCTCCATAGAACCTTCACATACTTGATCTCTTTGTTCCAAAGCTTTTGTACCTTGTGGTCTAAGATCTGAACTGGGTGCTCCTCATATGTGAGATTTTCTTTCAGTCGAACAGGCTCTAGCTCTGTAATCCTGGTAGGGTCCGACACATGTTTCCGTAAGACTGATACGTGAAACACGTTATGGATTCCAGATAGGTTAGGAGGGAGTGCCAGACGGTAAGCAAGATCTCCTACTCTTTCAAGCACTTCAAAAGGTCCAACATATCGTGGGCTTAACTTTCCTTGTGCTCGAACTCGGCGGATACTCTTGATGGGGTTCACTTTTAAGTACACATGGTCTCCCAACTTCAAACTCAAGTGTACGTTTCTTCATATCCGCCCAACTCTTTTGCCTATCTTGGGCTTCCTTCATCTTTCTTTGGATGATCCGTACTTTGTCGGCCGCATCTTGCACCAAGTCAGGACCAATGCTTAATTTCTCTACATCGTCCCAGAATAGTGGGGATCGACATCATCTTCCATACAACGCTTCATAGGGTGGCATCTGGATCGTGGAATGGTAGCTGTTATTATAGGCAAACTCTACCAATGGTAGGTGTGGTCCCAACTACCTTTAAACTCTATTACGCAGGCTCGCAGCATATCTTCCAACGTTTGTATCGTCCGCTCCGATTGACCGTCCGTTTCAGGGTGATAAGCCGTACTGAAATGTAGCTTAGTTCCCATACATTTCTGCAGGCTCATCCAAAATTTAGATACAAACCATAGGTCTTGGTCGGAGACTATTCCAGCGGGTACTCCGTGCAAGCATACTATTTCTCTTATGTACATTCTTGCCAACTTGTCCATAGAGTACGTCATGTTCATTGGAAGAAAATGTGTCGTCTTCGTCAATCGATCCACTTTGACCCAAATTGCATCATATCCAGCCGATGTCCTTGGTAATCCACACACAAAATCAATTGTGATTTGGTCCCATTTCCACTCGGGTATTGGCAGGGGTTTCAGAAGTCCACCAGGTCTTTGGTGCTCCACTTTCACTTGTTGGCATGTGGGACATTTCAACACAAAGTCTGCTACATCTCTCTTCATGCCGTTCCACCAATAGTGGCTCTTCAGATCTTGGTACATCTTTGTTCCTCTTGGATGCATGGTGTAACCGGAGTGATGTGCTTTGTAATATACTAAATAATTTTAAGTCGAAAGTGTTCACAAGCTACTAGATTCTAATATGCTTTTTATGTTGATGTTAAAAATAGGTTAAGTTTGATCAATTTCGTGTTAGAACAAGATTGGCATCAATTGGATTATTTTCTTAACTTTTGCAATGAAGGTCGGCATCTCTGATGAAGAACACCACCGGCCTATGTCTTAAGTTTACCAGCGTACTCTGTAACTGATTGTACGCCGTCTCCTGGAAAATATATGCCACCGACGTACAAACGGCGTAGGATGGAAACAGTAGCGTTTTTCTTAACGCTGGGAGAAAAGCTGCCGGCGTTCATAGGATTTCTTTTCTACACCGGTATGAAAGCCACTGACGTAGGTCCAAGAATTGCTGGCGTATGAAGGGACGATTTGAATTCTGGGAATCAAAGCCTCGACGAACGCTGCCAGCGTTCATGTAGATCTGGCCAGCGTATGGTGTAAGCTGGCAAAATCTGCAGGTACGCCGCCGGCATTGAGCCGGCATATGACCAAATTTCTATAAATACGAGATGCGAGAATCATTTTCGATAGATATTTCTTTATATCATTTCCCCTTCATATAAGAGAGTTCTGAAGCGTTTTTGGTAATTTAGGCCTGGAGAATCATTCGGGGGGTATTACTAATTAAAAGTAAGTGATCTTAACCTTCTCATTTGGATTATATACAAATTTGTATAAGTATCTTAGGGTTTGGATGAATATTTCATGAAGGATTTTGAAGAATAAACCCTAGCTCGTGTTTTGATCAGAATAGGAACAGAAGAAACAAGTATTATACATTCCATATCAGTAAGTATAAGTTTTGAATCCTCTTTATACGAAATTGGATAGCTTTGATATTTCGATATTGATCATATGAAATGTTTTATAGGGTTTTGGTGGAAATTCTGATTTAAGGATTTGAAATATCCGTTCTTTGATATTATTGGAGGTGCTTGGGGTTATTGATCAGTATAATTCGAGTTTGGAAGTTCTGTATCAGGTTAGTTTAGATAGGTTGTTTTATGTTAAGATATTGCGATCATGTCTGTTGATATATATATATATATATATATTGTAACAGGACATTTGGAGTTGTGAAACTGTGGTTGATTTGGATATAAGAATTGCTGGAGTTTGGGTTGACTTTGTGTTGTTGTATCAAATTCTGAGGATTTGATTTGGATTCCTGAAATTTAGAAAGGTACGACCAATCCATTGTTTGATTGTATGTGCTTGTAGATTAGAATTTTTGTGAATGGATGTAGGAACAGAATTGCATAATAAACTTAATAAATATTCGGCTTAATAATTGTCTGTCTGGTTGTGGTTGGCTTTGACCAGTAGAGACCTGGCAGACAGTGATACTGGTGAGGCACCCTGATGATCTTAGTGTGAGGTTGTCCCGAGTGGACTCGTGCTAAGAAATGATTCCGGTAGAATTTAGGTGTTCAGGAATTGGGATGTTTGGGGAGTACCCACTCATCCATATATGTATATGATTATTTATTTTCAAATCAGTTGGTTGTTTTTATAGCAGAGTCTGAGTTACTCTGGGTTCAGGATTTATGTATACTAGATTCTGAACTGTGTTGTTTTGCTGAACTAAAATAGATAATAAACTGTTGTATGCATTTAGTTTAGTTGCATTTATTTATACATGTTGTTTGTGCATAATCTTGCTTGAACTGGATTGGATATTATCGTACTGGGCTTCGCCGCTCATTCTATTACATTTCAGGTGCAGGTGATGATAATGTGATTTATGATCTTTCGGGTTTTGATATCATCTATGAGGATGGGGATGGCGTTAGCGGTCCTGACTACCCTGCTGATGACTAGTTGTTTAGTCATAGATGATATAGGATGGATCTAAGAAGACTTTAATGATTGATTTATATTTTGTTTATTGAAATTTTAAATTGTATTTGGAGATTTCATGTGGTGACAGTTTTAGGGCATGGTTTGACTTGTTGACCTGCAGTTATGTCAACAATGTCTAGTTTGTTGATTATGGGAATTATATTCTTATCATATGATTTATTTTATTGAGGACTACAATATTTTTATATACCTTGTGAGTTATACAGGTGATATTTATGTTGTTTGTGGAAATTATAGCCTTAGCGTGTTCTATGAAGAGAGAACGTGGCGGGTTGTAATGCCAACAGGTTAGGGCGTTACAGCTTAATTGGTATCAGAGCAATAGGTTTTAAATCTGGTAGACCTAAGTTTTGACTCCTTAGGACGGTGAGATAAGATGAGAGGGGTAGATAAATAGGGTTGTTGTCTAGTTAAGCTATTGATGTTAGATTTAAGTTTTAAATCAAGTTGGACACCCTTGTTCTAATCTATAAGGTTTTGTTTGTTTTAGAATGCCGCCCAGAGAAGAAATACTGAGGAAAATGAAGAGGAACATCAGGCTCGCAATGAGAATTTACCACCTCCACGGCAGGACAAGCGCCAGTGGATGTAGCACAGCTTATGCAGGCTGTGAATGCATTGATAGGAGTGGTAGGTCAGCAGCAACAGGATATGAGGAGAGACATGCAGATAGTTCAAGAAAATGCTGATGCTTGGAGGCAAGAGACTCAAAGGCTGCATGGACATGGGGGTAATGGAGCCCGACATCCAGATGTGCTGAGCCTTAACAAGTTTGTGGATTTAGTTCACAAGTTTGAGCCAGTGCCGGGAAAACCATTGGAAGCTCAGGTGTGGATAGAGGAAGTAGAGAAAACATTTGCAGCATTGGACATTCCTGAGAACAAGAAAGTGGAATATGCATCATATTTGCTGTCTGGTAGAGCAAATAACTGGTGGGCGAGTACTAAGAGACACATGCCAGGGATGATCACATGGCAGATGTTTCACCAGGCTTTCTTCAGAGAATACTTCCCCGACAGCATTAAACAAAAGATGTTGCAAGATTATTATACGCTGCAGCAAGGAAAGCTTTCAGTTGAGGAATATGAGGCTGAGTTACACAGACTGATGAGGTTTCTACCCGATGCACTGAAAGAAAGTGAGGAAGCAAAAGTTAGTCGATTCATCACTGGATTGGAACCGGAGATACAGTACCAGGTGAACTTGATGGATCTGAGCAATTATGCAGCAGTTGAACAAGGCTAAGATGATTGAGCAGGGTTTGAGTAGAATCAAGAGCCGGAACCACCAAGGAATCAAGTATATTTAGGGAAGAGACCAGCTGTCAGTGTTGTTACTCAAGATAAAGGAAAGAGACCATTTGTGCAGCAGTACAAATCTGTAGGGCAGAGTTCTGACAAGAGATGCCCTAGATGCCTTGGGCCACACGACTTGAGGGACTGCAAGTGGACAGAGAATGCATGTTTTTCATGTGGAAAGTTGGGACATAAAAGCAATGTTTGCACAGAGAAGACAGTTCCACAGGTTTTCTGTTTTAAATGTGGTCAGAGAGGACACAGAGCAGTGGACTGCAAAGAGGGACATATGGGCAGAGTTTCCCATGGACAGAGTCAGCGAGCACCAGCTAAGATTTATGCTCTCTAGAGGAATGAGACAGCTTCTATAGACACTGTTGCGGGTATGTTACCTATACTACAGCATAGTGCCTATATTTTATTTGATACTGGTGCTAGCTTCTCATGCATATCTGAATCTTTTGTGAGTACATGTGGTTTATGTGTGGAGATCATGTCTGATGTGGTATCTGTTAGTACTCCTTTGGGTTCTGGATCTGTTTTGGATAAAGTTTGTAGATCTGTAGATATTGTGATAGAAAATAGATATCTACCTGCTGATTTGATTGTGATTGATATGGTGGATTTTGATATTATTCTGGGAATAGACTGGTTAGCAAAATATCATGCTGTGATAGATTGCCATCACCTAGTGATAGAGTTTGATTTACCTGAGGGAGATCGGTTTAAGTATAAGTTAGTGGTACAAAGACCCCCAGTACTACCAACTTATGAGTTGTGGGGTAAACCAGTTTTGGCATCGATGATAAAGGAAGATAAACAGATGGTGAAAGTGACAGATATACCGGTTGTGAGTGAGTACCCAGAAGTTTTTCCAGATGATTTACCTGGATTACCACCTATGAGGGAAGTGGAGTTTGGAATAGATTTGGTGCCAGGAACTACACCGATATCAAAAGCACCCTATAGAATGGCTCCTACCGAATTGGCAGAGCTTAAGGTGCAATTGGATGATCTGCTAAAGAAAAAGTTTATACGACCGAGTGTATCGCCATGGGGAGCTCCAGTACTATTCGTTAAGAAGAAAGATGGAAGTATGCGGTTATGTATAGATTACAGGGAGTTAAATCAGGTAACAATAAAGAATAAGTACCCGTTACCAAGGATTGACGACCTGTTTGATCAGTTAGCAGGAGCTTCAGTTTTCTCTAAGATTGATCTGAGATCTGGATATCATCAGTTGAGAATAAAGGCAGAGGATATTCAGAAAACTGCTTTCAGACGAGATATGGACACTACGAATTCGTGGTCATGCCTTTTGGGTTAACGAATGCTCCAGCAGTGTTCATGGATCTAATGAATCGAGTTTTTAGAGAATACCTTGATATGTTTGTGGTAGTATTCATAGATGATGTTTTGGTATACTCGAGAAATAAGGAAGAACATGAGGAACATTTAAGATTGGTTTTGAATAAGTTGAAAGAGGAGCGGTTATATGCTAAACTTTCAAAATGCGAGTTTTGGTTGGAGCAGGTATCATTCTTGGGGCATATAGTAAATGGAAGTGGAATATCGGTAGACCCCGAGAAAAAAAAGTGGTTGAATGGCCAGACCTAAAACTGTGTCAGAAATCAGAAGTTTTCTGGGAATGGCAGGTTATTATCGGCGATTTGTGAAGATTTTTCCAAGATTGGTCCTTTGACGAGGTTGACACAGAAAGGAATTAAGTACGAATGGTGCAAGAAGTGTGAAGACAGTTTCCAGTTGTTGAAAGACAGATTAGTAAAAGCACCAGTATTGGCATTGCCAGTGAGTGGTGAGGAATATGCAATCTATAGTGATGCCTCGCTTCAGGGTTTAGGATGTGTTTTGATGCAAGGGGGCAGGGTTATTGCATATGCCTCGAGACAGTTGAAACCGTACGAGAAGAATTATCCTACACATGACTTGGAACTAGCGGCAGTTGTACACGCTTTGAAACTTTGGAGACATTATCTGTATGGTGAGATGCAAAGTGTACACAGATCACAAGAGTCTCAAGTATATATTCACACAGAGAGAATTGAATATGAGACAGCGAAGGTGGCTTGAATTAATTAAGGACTACGACATCGACATGCAGTATCACCCAGGGAAAGCAAATGTCGTGGCAGATGCATTGAGCAGGAAGCGGTAGAGAATTTGGCAGCTATAGTTACTACAGAACGACATCTGATTGATGAAATGAGGAAATTTGAATTAGAGATAATCACAAGACAAGTAGGTGAACGTTTGGCTAATATGAGAATACAACCTACTCTTGTGGACAGAATTAAAACGGGTCAGTCAGATGATCAGAGTATATTGGAGATCAAAAGAAGAATGGAAATGGGACGAGCACCAGAATTTTATATTGATGATGAAGGTATTTTACGGTACAAAGGAAGGTTATGTGTGCCAATCCAAGGAGATTTAAAGAAAGAACTGCTAAAGGAAGCACACTATTCTAGTTATTCCATACATCCGGGAGGGAACAAGATGTACCAGGACTTGAAAAAGTTGTATTGGTGGAATAACATGAAAAAGGAAATTGCAGAATACGTCTCTAAGTGTCACACGTGTCAAATGATAAATATCGAACACCGGAGACCGGCAGGAGAGTTGAAACCGTTGCCAATACCACAGTGGAAGTGGGAACACATCACGATGGATTTCGTTTCCGCTTTACCCAAGACGAAAGAGAAGTTTGATTCGATTTGGGTTATTGTGGATCGTCTCACGAAAGCGGCTCATTTCATACCTATCAAGACCGGGTATAAGTTGGAACGGTTAGCTCAGTTGTACATCAATGAAATTGTGAGATTGCATGGAGTGCCGGTATCCATTACATCAGATCGAGACACGAGGTTTGTTGGAAGATTTTGGAAGAGTCTACATCAGGCGTTGGGAACGAAAGTGGTATTTAGTACGGCTTATCACCCACAGACAGATGGTCAGTCAAAGGACTATTCAGACCTTAGAGGACATGTTGAGGGCGTGCGTATTGGACTTTAAAGGAGCTTGGAATGAGTATTTGCCTTTAATAGAGTTTTCATATAATAATAGCTATCAAGCTTCGATCGGTATGCCTCCATTTGAAGCGTTGTATGGGAGGAAGTGCAGATCACCTATTCATTGGGATGAAGTAGGTGAAAGACAATTATTGGGACCCAGTTGGTTCAGGATGCAGTCGATAAAATTAGTATGATCAGACAAAGGTTACAAGCTCAAGTCGACAAAAGAGCTATGCGGACAAAAGAAGAAGACCCTTGGAATTTGAAGTGGGTGAGCATGTGTTGCTCAAGATATCACCAACAAAAGGGTTGTTAGATTTGGACTACGAGGAAAATTAAACCCTCGATACGTGGGACCGTACGAAATATTAGAAAGGATAGGCGACATGGCTTACAGATTGGCCTTACCGCCTGACCTAGAAGGAGTACACAATGTGTTCCATGTGTCAATGCTTAGAAAGTATGTCCGAGATCCGAATGAAGTCATTGCTCTTGAACCATTAGATGTTCAACCAAATCTTACTACAGTGGAAAAGCCAATAAAAGTTGTTGATTCTAAGGAGAAAATTTTGAGGAACAAGGTTATCAGATATGTTCGGGTACAGTGGACAAATCAAACAGAACGTGAAGCTACTTGGGAACTGGAGGAGGACATGAGATCCAGATATCCCGAGATATTTCAATAATTCAGGTAAATTTTCGAGGACGAAAATTCTTTTAGGGGGAGATAAATGTAATATACTAAATAATTTTAAGTCGTAAGTGTTCACAAGCTACTAGATTCTAATATGCCTTTTATGTTGATGTTAAAAATAGGTTAAGTTTGATCAATTTCGTGTTAGAACAAGATTGGCATCAATTGGATTATTTTCTTAACTTCTGCAATAAGGCGGCATCTCTGATGAAGAACGCCGCCGGCCTATGTCTTAAGTTTGCCAGCGTACTCTGTAACAGATTGTACGCGTCTCCTGGAGAATCTACGCCGCCGGCGTACAGACGGCGTAGGATGGGAACAGTAGCGTTTTTCTTAACGCTGGGAGGAAAGCTGCCGGCGTTCATAGGGTTTCTTTTCTACACCGGCATGAAAGCCGCCGGCGTAGGTCCAAGATTTGCCGGTATGAAGGGACGATTTGAATTCTGGAATCAAAGCCTCGACGAACGCTGCCGGCGTTCATGTAGATCTGGCCAGCGTATGGTGTAAGCCGGCAAAATCTGCAGGTACGCCGCCGGCGTAGAGCCGGCGTATGACCAAATTTCTATAAATACGAGACGCGAAAATCATTTTCGACAGACATTTCCTTATATCATTTCCCTTCGTATAAGAGAGTTCTGAAGCGTTCTTGGTGATTTAGGCCTGGAGAATCATTCGGAGGGTGTTACTAATTAAAAGTAAGTGATCTAACCTTCTCATTTGGATTATATACAAATTTGTATAAGTATCTTAGGGTTTGGATGAATTATTTCATGAAGGATTTTGAAGAATAAACCCTAGCTCGTGTTTTTATTAGAATAAGAAGAGAAGAAACAAGTATTATACGTTCCATATCAGTAAGTATAAGTTTTGAATCCTCTTTATACGAAATTGGATAGCTTTGATATTTCGATATTGATCATATGAAATGTTTTATAGGGTTTTGGTGGAAATTCTGATTTAAGGATTTGAAATATCCATTCTTTGATATTATTGGAGGTGCTTTGGGTTATTGATCAGTATAATTCGAGTTTGGAAAGTTCTGTATTAGGTTAGTTTAGATAGGTTGTTTTATGTTAAGATATTACGATCATGTCTGTTGATATATATATATATATATATATTGTAACAGGACATTTGGAGTTATGAAACTGTGGTTGATTTAGATATAACAATTGCTGGAGTTTGGGTTGATTTTGTGTTGTTGGTATCAAATTCTGAGGATTTGATTTGGATTCCTGAAATTTAGAAAGGTATGACCAATCCATTGTTTGATTATATGTGCTTGTAGATTAGAATTTTTGTGAATGGATGTAGGAACAGAATTGCATAATAAACTTAATAAATATTCGACTTAATAATTGTCTGTCTAGTTGTGATTGGCTTTGACCAGTAGAGACCTGGCAGACAGTGATACTGGTGAGGCACCCTGATGATCTTAGTGTGAGGTTGTCCCGAGTGGACTCGTGCTAAGAAATGATTCTGGTAGAATTTAGGTGTTCAGGAATTGGGATGTTTGGGGAGTACCCACTCTTCCATATATGTATATGATTATTTATTTTCAAATCAGTTGATTGTTTTTATAGGAGAGTCTGAGTTACTTTGGGTTCAGGATTTATGTATACTAGATTCTGAACTGTGTTGTTTTACTGAACTAAAATAGATAATAAACTGTTGTATGCATTTAGATTAGTTGCATTTATTTATACATGCTGTTTGTGCATAATCTTGCTTAAACTGGATTGGATATTATCGTACTGGGCTTCGCCGCTCATTCTATTACATTTCAGGTGCAGGTGATGATAATGTGATTTATGATCTTTCGGGTTTTGATATCATCTATGAGGATGGGGATGGCGTTAGCGGTCCTGACTACCCTACTGATGACTAGTTGTTTAGTCATAGATGATATAGGATGGATCTGAGAAGACTTTAATGATTGATTTATATTTTGTTTATTGAAATTTTAAATTGTATTTGGAGATTTCATGTGGTGACAATTTTAGGGCATGGTTTGACTTGTTGACCTGCAGTTATGTCAACAATGTCTAGTTTGTTAATTATGGGAATTATATTCTTATCATATGATTTATTTTATTGAGGACTACAATATTTTTATATACCTTGTGAGTTATACAGGTGATATTTATGTTGTTTATGGAAATTATAGCCTTAGCGTATTCTATGAAGAGAGAACGTGTGGCGAGTTGTCATGCCAACAGGTTAGGGCGTTACATGCTTCTTCCATGATTTCCTTCCTTATGTCCTCATCATCCGGAACACATAATCTTCCTTTCATTCTCACTACTTCATCCTCATCTATGACAAAATCGATGTACCTTCCTTCCTGCACTTCCTTCTTAATCTTCAGGATCGCCTCGTCATATCACTGGGCCTCCTTGATTCTCTCTACTAAGGTGGGTTCCATGACAAGGTTGGCAATCTCCACTTCCACACTTTGCCCTATGAATTCAATGCTCATTCTTTCAAATTCCTTTATCAACTCTTTCTTGTCAGTGAGCAAAGAGGCTACTTCCTCATAATTATTCCTACTCAGGGCATCTGCAACTGCGTTGACCCTCCCCGGACAGTAGTTGGTTCCAAGGTCATAGTCCTTGATGAGCTCTAACCATCTCCGTTGCCGCATATTCAGCTCCTTTTGTGTAAAAAGATACTTGAGGCTCTTATGGTCGGTGTAGATCTCGCACCTTTGTCCATACAAGTAATGCCTCCACAACTTTAGTGCAAACACAACGGCGGCTAACTCCAGATCATGGGTAGGATAGTTTTGTTCATGGGATCGGAGCTGTCGGGATGCATAGGCGATCACCTTTCCATCTTGCATCAGCACACATCCAAGACAATTCCTTGATGCATCACTATGCACTGTATGAGACTTCTCGGGGTCCAATAGAATTAAAATCGGGGCAGAGACGAGTCTTCTTTTTAGCTCCTGAAAACTTTGCTCCCTCTTGTCTATCCAGATGAACTTCTCTTCCTTTTGGGTTAACTGCGTGAAGGGTTTGGCGATGGTTGAAAAATTCTTAACAAACTTCCTATAATATCCAGCCAAACCGAGAAAACTCCTCATTTCAGTAACTGTTTTAGGCTGTTTCCACTCAATTACTGCCTTGATCTTCTCAGGATCTACCGATATTCCTTCTCCCAATACGACATGCCCTAAGAAAGATATCCTATCCAGCCAAAAATCACACTTAGACAGCTTAGCGTACAACTTATGCTCATGCAAGGTCTGTAATGCCATCCTTAAGTGTTCCTCATGTTGCTCCCGCGTCTTTGAGTAGATCAGAATATCGTCGATGAAGATTATCATGCACTTATCCAACAAGGGCTTATATACTCTATTCATGAGATCGATGAAAGTTGCTGGTGCGTTGGTTAATCCAAAAGGCATCACTAGAAACTCGTAATGTCCATAGCGAATTCTGAAAGCTGTCTTCGGTACATGCTCGGGGTTTAATCCTCAATTGGTGGTATCCCAATCGTAGATCAATCCTTGAGAAGACGCTAGCTCCTTGAAGTTGATCAAAAAGATCATCGATTCTCGGGAGTAGATACTTGTTCTTGATGGTAACCTTATTAAGCTCTCGGTAGTCGATGCACAAACGCATGGAACCATCCTTCTTCTTTACGAACAACACTGGTGCTCCCCAAGGTAACACACTTGGTCGGATAAAACCTTGATCCAATAAGTCTTGTAGTTGAGTCTTTAACTCCTTCAGCTCTACTGGTGCCATTCGATAGGGTGCCTTTGAGATCGGCTCCGTATTGACTAATAGATCAATTTCAAAATCTATTTCTCTCTTAGGTGGCAATCCATCCAGAAATACGTCTGGGAATTCCTTCACTACGGGTATAGATCCAAGCTCAGGCTTTTCTTCTTCTTCTTTATCCAGGTTACTAAGGTTGATTTCTTCCTCATCCACCAACTCGAATTAGTTTAACTTCACCGTGGACTCTCCTCTAAACACTACTTCACATCCACTTTGGTCCTTAAACCTCACTTCCTTTTGTTTATAATCCACTAATGCTTTGACAGACGTCAACCAACTCATACCCATTCGTATTTGCTCATCTCTAAGATTATTAAGTCATACTTAGAGTGACTTCCTTGTATCTCCATTGGACATCCTTTAAGCATTTCCTTTGTCATTACTATGCTTCCAGTGGGGGTTTTAACTCGAAAACCAGTAGCAATAGTACCTATGGGTAATCCAATTCGCTTGGCCAGGCTAATGGTGATAAAGGAATAGGTAGCTCTCGTATCGAACAAAGCATAAGTGGGTTGACTAGCTACGAGTATGTGTCCTGCACTCAAATTTTATATTAATTAAGAGACTGGTATACTTAAGCTAATCGCGGGTATAAAACTTTATACTTGTACCATAAGAATTGAACGCAGGAAACTTAATGAATTACATCAAAGAAAAGGGTTTCAATCCTGACCTATCACCAATCCAAAATCTGAGCCACAATCTCCATCTACAGCGGCTAGCTCTGCTCCTTCGTCATCAGACTCCTCACACACCCACAGTCCTTCCAGGTTGTATATCCTCATTCCGTGGATAGCTACTCCAGATCGACTTGGGTTGCTTCCTCTGCTTCCATTCTTCGTCGATGCCACTCCTCCTACTGACCCAAATGGTCTAGCTGGGGCATTCTTTCTTTGTGGGCATTCATTGGCAAAGTGCCCGATTTGCTTGCAAACGAAGCAAACAGTAGAATCCTTCTTTAGGCAATCACCTATCTTGTGGCTGAGGTCTCCACAAAAGTAGCACTTGTGTTGCAACAACGGGCACCTCTTCAGATAATGCTCTTCCTTACATTTCCAGCAAGTCACCTTGACCTTGGATGTGTCCTTATTACTAACAGCACTTCCTCGGAAGCTGTTGAAGGGCTTGAGCCTTTTACTTTGAAAACTGGGGTTATAGCTATCTTAAGCTCTCTTGCCGAACACGAAGGTCTTTTTCTCAAGGGCTTTGCTCTTCCTTTTCTTTGCTCCCTCAATGATACGAGCCCTTTCTACCAACTCTCGGAGGGTCATTAGATCTAACTCCTCCAGACGCATCCTTATATCTTCATCCAGGACACTCAGAAATACTTGCCTCTTCAGCTCCTCACTATGCTTGAAGGACTCAAGCGCGTATTGAAGCAATCGGCTAAACTCCATCTCGTACTGTTCTATTGTCCTTCCCTTCTGGGATATATGGAGAAAGTCTCCACTATACTGTACTCTTAAGCTCCCAGGGAAATAGTTGTCCAAAAACTCTCTACAAAAAGCTGCCCAGGTCACGGGTGGCAACAATTCCCTGCTTTTCGGCTCCCACCATATTCTAGCATTGAACCGCAACATATATGTGCCATAATCTAGGCGTAGATGATGGGGAACTTCATAGGCGGCAAACGACCTTTCAATCTGGGCTAGCTAGTCTTCAGCTTCGTCTGGCTTTCCAAAATTTCCGTCAAAATATCTGTTGCTTTTTATGAAGTCCGATGAGGAACTTCTGTAAGGTCGGGGTGGTGGTGGTGCTGGTAAAGGGACAGTATATGACTCAGCTTCTAGGGCTGTAGGTGCTTCAACGGTTGCTTCAGGTGCGTTTGCAGCAGGCGGTGGCATATTTTGTGCATTTTGCATGAAATTATTGACTAGCCTTGCTAGTTGGTTGATGGCGGCCCACACATCTCCTTGTTGGTTCGGTGGGGATTTAGTGCTTGTTGTCCTGCCGGAGGATTCTCCGGTTCTGCTGGTATATTAGAAGCGCGACGTTCGCGTCTTCTACCTCTCCTACACGTCTGTTAAATTTTATACTTCTTAAATTTTCGCAACAAGGAAAGATCGGAAATATCAGAAATCCCATAGAAAATAATTAAGGCAATCAAATCTAGAAATCATCAAATCAACATAAAATTCTTGCATTCAAAATAAAAAGAGAGAATTAATAATCCGTACATAATTTTAAGAAGGTAGAAACCATTCTCATCAAAAGATAATTGTTCATAAAAAGCAAAACATTAATGCATTAAAACAAAGATAAGCCTAGGAAAAGGCTATGTTGGACTCGTTGGGTTATGCTCCCTTTCTTTCTTCGTTCCTTCCTTCTTCAAACTTCTTTTTACAGGGATGGTGCTGGGTTCATACTCCTGCTGGTGGATCCTTTGTGCCGTTTGACAAATTGTCACAAATATTGACTAACCGTCATCCTCTTTCCTCGGTATCATGAGGTGATCTCCGCTTGAGACGGCCAAACTTCGTCATGCATGGAAATCCTCTCTCCACGGGTCGTGCCGTTTGTTTCCTCCGGTCCTTCTTCTTCCTTCGGTGCCATTGCCATTGTGGGGGTCTGGGATCTGCTTCTTAGGAATCTATTTAGATCAAAAACATTATCTCTTCTTCTCTCCTCTTCGGAGTCAGAGATCATTACTGGGTTATTTTCTTGCAATGGTTTCCATAGGTACATCTTGGCTCAGCCTTCGGGGAGGTGCTTGACTAGGGATCAAAGGGCTGTCTTCCCAGAGGGATGCAGATTGGATCTCCTTAGGCTCCGAGTCTTCATTCTGATCTCCTTCCGTGCTACCATTCGTCTCTCCATTCCCTTCGTTTGCCTGGGCCTCCTCCATGATGAAGTCCTCATTTGGGATAACGTCTAGCTGCATTCCGATGGAGTTGGGCTGAGTATTGCACTCCATTGGTGTAGGGACAATCCGTCGGTAAACGGCATACCAATAAAATCGCTCTTCAGCATCTGCCTTCAGCCAGTCTGTATGATCCGCTAACTCATCATGTGCGTAGATGTATAGAGGTCTTAGCTTATTCCAGGTTCAGAAGTCTGGTTCCTATCGTCCATCTTCCGCTTTCAAGATGAAGGTCATTTGCTGCAGCATGGTCTCTCGGTACATAAAAACCATCATTCTTTCGACCACATAAATATCCTCTACGTCACTTGTCACGCCCCAACGGGTACCCTAAACGTGGCAGTCCGCCACACTCAATATTAAAGCTTAAGTATGACAACCTTAGTCATTTCCAAAAGCTTTTATATTAAGTGTAAGGCTTACTTTCACAATTTTAGAGGACCATATATGGAATAATGAAGCTTAAGGAGATATAAAAACATATTAAGAAAAGAATTCACAATAATATTTGTTCATAGCAAGACTGTGCATACTTAGGAACAATTCTAAATTACTAAGCTATTATATAAATATTTGCATGCTAATACTATGATGTACTTTATCCAGAGTTCTAATATTCAAAAGGGATTACCTGCCCACATGGTCCACGTGGCCTTAGCCATAAGTACGGAAACTGCAAAAGGTAGCTATCGGGGTATAAGCTAATAGGCTTAGTGAGAACTATTTCCATAAATAACTTCTTGTAACAAGATTCAAACAAGTTGGTTAATCACACATATGTAATGCATCAAACACGTGGGCAAACAATCATATAGCTTTCCGGGAACTATATGTTGAATGGATTTACGCCCTCCATTCGGGGTTTGGTGATACTCAAAACAAGTAGATTTGATGATAGAAAATTTAAGCTTGCGAGCACACATCGCCAAGCATTCAATAAAAACTTTTATACTTGCGAGCACTCATCGCCAAGTATTCCGAACCTACTTGATTTGACCTTGCTTTCGGATCAACCGCCAAGCATATTCCATTAAGCCGCCAAGCAATCGCTTTCGGATCTTCCGCCAAGTGTTGCTTTCGACATGAGCCTACTATCCTTCTCACCCAAGGATAATATCCCAACCATGTAATGTGACTCACTTCGTGGTATGCATGAGTTCATTAATTTATAAAGTCATAACATAATTATTTTCAACTTTATGGTGATCAAGGAATTTCACACAAATCAATATTAACTAAAACAATCACTTAGAACAATTCGGGCTTCGATATTCTTAGAATCTTTCAAGGAATTATTTTACATGCATATCGGTTTATCTTTTCTAACTCTAGTGCAACTAATTTACAAGCACAACAAGTGTAGCATTTAATGGAAATAAACTCACGATGCCATTGTCGTCTATTCCTCTAAGCGGATGAGTCGTTCACACACTCCACTAATCGTAATAGTTCTCGGGGTGAAGAAATCCTTCCTCGGGGTCACCTAACCAAAGAAAATACCCACAATGAGTTTTTCTTGAAGATCTTCTTGAATTTTGACAAAACAATGTCAAAGAACGTTAAAGTTCGTATGGAAGAATGTTCCAACTTAAAATGGCCATAACTTGGTCATTTTAACTCGGAATCGCGCATATAATATACCGATTTCTATCTACTCGAAAAGATCTACCCATTTCTAAAATTATTTCCCACAAACAAAGCCACATAGGCTCCGAAAAACTGGTGACAAAATTCACCACGGATTTTCAAGTAAAAACAACTTTGGTTCAAGAAATCAAAATTTGTTTGATAAATACTTAGTTATCTATATAGTTGAAAATTCTCTTTTTATAACTATATAACTCATATTTAAGCATGCTCAATGTCTTGTTGTCCAAATTATTTTTCTTAAGTAAAACAATGTCGGTTTGAAGCTTTTCGGAAATGAATTTCTTTGAAATGAATACCTTGTTTTTTTGTTTTCTAAAAATGTTTTATTGTTTTATTTTTTCTTTCTAAGTGACTTTTGAAATAAAATTTTCTACTTTCTAAGTTACTATATTTGAAGTTTTCTAGAAATATGTTTTCTTATTTTCTTGTGTAAATTCCTTTGTTTACTTGTTTTGCAAAAATCTTTACTTGATATTTCTCATTCTTTTTCTCATGTCTCCATTTCCAAAAACAATTACTCATGCATGAAAATTTGGTTTCCTTATAAAAACAAAGTGGAACAATTAAGGACTTTTTGTAGAAAAACTAATTTCTATAATCTTATTAACTTTTTCTTGTAACTTGAAAAGTGAAAATTTTATTCTTTTCAAACCATAAGTTTTCTTTGCCTATTTGCAAGGTCTTTACTTAAAAATTTCCTTAGTCATCCATCTTATTTTCTTTATGAAAAGAACCATTTTTGTCAACAAAATATTTTCTTTTGAAAAGCAAAGTAAAGTAACAAAGATTTAACTAGCTTTTAAGTAAAAATAGTTTCTAAATTTATAGCGAATTCTTTTTGTAACTTGAAAATGAATGAGTTTATTTTTGTTATCTTATATTTTTATGTTTCACATAAACTTGTTTCTAAGTGACAAAAGTCTTCTTTTATTTCATTATCTTTAGAGAATAAAACTTTTGGACAACATTCTAAATGAACATGATTATGAGAATAATAATAAAAAGTAACATAAAGCATAAATAATAAAATCAAGTATTGGAGTCTTAGCTTTTTCAAGGCTCCCGGGACTAAGAAATAAACTAGTCCCATAAAGAAATAAAATGAAAGAAGAAAAACTTGTTTTGACTTGATTAGGACAAGTCTAAGACTAGAGACTAGTCTTATAAACAACTTGAAATAAATAAATTGCATTGAAGTAAATAAATTGCATGAAAGGTAAATAAATTGCAAGATTATGAGCTTATATGCTCTAAAGAATATGTATATAGTTATTTAGATATAGTAGATAGTTATGAACATAAAAGAAATATAAAGAACATAAAGGAAATATAAGGAACATAAAGAATTGATATTATGAACAAAAACAAAGTATGAATCTAATGTTGCTTTCTTAACCTTCATGGTTTTAGAAAACATACACTAAGCTCATACTAAGTAGATGAACATGGAGACTTCTTGAAGAACTTTTACCTAAAGAGATGAGCTAAAGAGAACTTCTTGAAGAGCTTCTTGGAGAGAAATTCTAGAGAGATTTTGAGAGAGTAATTTTAGTGTAGAAGTGGTGTGAAAGAAGTGAAAGAGGAGGGGGGTATTTATAGGAAAATGTGGAGTGATTTTTGTGTGATTAAAATAAATGAAATTAAAACAAATTGAGGGAGGAGAGAGAGGAGGTGCCGGCCATTGTGAGAGGGGGAGAGTGATTTATTTTTTTATTTTGTTAAATAAAAGATGTAATGTAAGTAGATGTGATATAAAGTTATGGGAAAGGTAAAAAGTTAAGATAATAGGTTATGTAGAGTGTAAGAGTAGGTGTAAGAAAAAGTAGAGATAAAAGAATAGTGTAGAATAGTAATGAATAGTGTAATGTAAAGTAGATATGACAATTAAAGTACCGGTAGTAAGAAAATACGCGTATAATAGCTATATCTGTTATTTTTACTTACCGAAAAATTATGAAATTGATATTTTTGGAAAACTTATATTTTTACGAGTCTAACGGTATATTCGGAATATTTTTACTAGTCCGGGCTTCCGGACACGTTTTTCGAGAACTGCGTCCGATCGGGTTCGAAGGACATCCGAAATTCACGAAACTGAAACTTTTATAAAACCTATGGTTATTACGAGCTATTTGAGCTACTTAACCCAACTTCGTTTTTCCGCCAAAGAAAACGGCAATGCCGGTTTAGATTGATGCGGTAAACTAGGGTTTCGTTGACCTTTAGGGTTTTGTTTGACTTCCGGTTAGGGTTTTTATGCTAAACCGATTCCGAAAATTTAGGGGTTTACATCACTCCATCTCCGATTGCTTATAGCGTCGAATCTCAGCTCATTGGGCAAGTTCCTCCACAGGGAATATCTCAATCCTTTCTTAGATAACTCGAACATTTCGCGG
The DNA here is from genome assembly GCA_024138025.1 of Combretum micranthum. Taxonomy (NCBI): domain Eukaryota; kingdom Viridiplantae; phylum Streptophyta; class Magnoliopsida; order Myrtales; family Combretaceae; genus Combretum; species Combretum micranthum. Next base: position 177,355 of record JAMXBD010001852.1, on the reverse strand, counting down.
GCGATCCTAGGCCTTCCGACTAATACAAACTCCTTACACAGGACCCTTAGTCTAAGACGGTAGTTCACAAAGGTCTCGTCATGGTCTTTAAGAAATTGTCGAGATTTTTCTTTGACCTCAGGGAAAGTCAACTATCAAGTAAAACAAAAGGGGATCAGATCTTAAGCTAGAGTTTCTATCTTATTACTATCTATCTTAAGGTCTATTTCTACTATCTTATGTCTAGAACTTGCTGTAGACACCCAATTTTTGCCCAATTAATTAAGGCTTAAATTTATAAACAAAATCTTCATTTTTGTTTAATTAAGTAATGAGTTGGCTAAATGATCGAGGCACTGGCCAAATGGCCTGTTGGTTAAATACATTGACCCAAACACACACCCAAGCTCAAGGACCCAAGTTCAAACCCTAGCAAAGGCAAATTTTTGCCTTTTTATCATCTTATTTTTTGCCTTCTCAAAGTGACTTTTTGCCTTACTTTGCATCAATTTTTAACTGACAAAACATCATTAATTGTTGAAATTGATGATGCCATTGCAAAGTAGACATGGAATATGAAAGATCAATACACAATTCATGTGTAAAAACTACCCAAAAGTCACAAAATTCGTGCTAGAAAAATTGAAAAAAAATACAATTTATGAAGCATTCAATTGTCCATTAATGAGGATTTACAAGAATTGATAAAATTGGATGATTCATCTACCCACATTGAATGATTTGATGAAGAATATGAAAGATCAATCATCAATTCATCAGTTTGAAACAAATTAAACACGAATTATTGAATTAAATTCGTGCAAATGAAGAGGCAAAAATCGATTCGTTTCTGAAACAATACGAAACGTAAAAATTGAGCTTGCAATCTATAAATAGAGGGTACTAGGATCAAAAAGCACAACTCAATTGCAAGAAACACACACATAACAAGATCAATTCGAAATTTTCGAATTAAGGATGTAGAATTCGAAATTTTCAAATTCGAAGTGATTTGATCAGATTTGGATCAAATTGAGTGTTTTAGGAGTATTACAAACTTGATTTTGATGTTTTAATGTGCTTGGATTTACTCGAATTGATCGGATTCCTCTCTGTAATTTTTTTTTTATTTTCTTGAAATTTCACCGCCGACAACCACCACCGCGAACCGCCGCTTCATGTGGATCGGGGCGCGATCCACCACCGCTACCAGCTGCGGCTCCCCCACAGGTGTCGGGCCGATAAACTCTCAGCCGCCCACGACCACCAGAGCCGCCGGAATCCTCCTCGAAAGGTCGCGACTTCGTCTTCTTTGCGCCGACAGATCAGATCCGACCCGAAATCCGACCCGAAAATCTGAAGTCCAACCCGCCCCTTGGTCAACGGTCAACAGTCAACGATCAACTCCGATCAGGCTGCCCAGATTCAATCATCCAGATCAGACGGTCCAGATTTGATCAAGCAGATCAGCGGCCCATATTCAATCATCCAGATCAGACGGTCCAGATTTGATCAAGCAGATCAGCGGCCCAGATCCAATCATCTAAATCAGACGGCCCAGATTTGATCAAGCAAATCAACGCTCCAGATTGGAAGTCTTCAGATCAGACGATCCAGATCAAGCAAGCGCGACCGACGCTCCAGATCTGATCCGAGAACATCCAACGGCCCAGGTCAATCCGCATTATTTTATTATTAGTTTATTATATAATTAATTTCAGAAAATAGCAAAAAATAGTAAAAAATTCATAAAAATTCATTAAAAAAATTCAAAAAAATTCAGAAAAATCCAGAAAAATCAAAACAATTATTTTTCATATAAATTTATTTTTTTATATTTTTGAATATTTTTAATATGTATTTATACATAAATTGTTTTTAGAAATGCATATTTAATGCATGAAAATAATTTTAACGTATTGTAAAATATTTTGAATATGTTGTGAATTTATGTGATGATTATTAAAAAAAATAATAAAAATAAATAAATAAAAATGACAAAACTAGATTTTCCAAAACCAAAATTTTTTTTAAAAAAAAAATTGATTTTTTTGGACTTAGAAAAATATGTTTCCATAAAATAAAAAATCAATTGATTAGATCATAGGATCATCAAGAATGATTTTCATAAAAATTCAAGATTTAATGAATTTAAAGTGAAAAGAGTTCAAAAATTAAAATTGATCAACAAACTAAGGTTCTTTTTAAAAGAACTACGTTTTGTCTGATCTCGATTAGCGAGTACGTAGGCACCCACGGGGCGACATTAAAAAATAAAAAAAATTGTTTTTTTTAATATTGTGAATAAATATTTTGTAAATATAAGATATTTTGTTGATATTCATGTTCTAAAAAAATAATAAAAAAAATAAAAATGAATGATTTGACTTGTAAATATTTGTGCTATAATGTTTTACTTAAGTTTTTGAGCATGAAAAGGATAGATTATAAATTTTAAATTCCAAAAGTGGTAACCATTTGGTTTTAATAGGTTAGCCCCCGAATCCATGATATCTTTTTTTTTTTTTAAGTTTAGTTTTTAAATCAAATTTTCGCAGACTAGTAGCTAAGTTAGGATCAACCGACCCATTGATCCTAGCTTTTTATTTTTTCCCCATTTATATCGGGTGGCGACTCTAAATCATTTTCAAAAATTAAAATTTCTCTTAACCCCTAGTCGAGGATTCATGTTAAATGGGTTCGGGTTTAATGTGAATCGGGTTAGGAGAAATGAACCTGATAAGTGGAAAATTCCAGGCTCGACAGCTTGGCGACTCCACTGGGGACGCCTAAATTTTTTTTAAAAAAGAGAGGGCTAGCCACTTAGGAATTTTAAATTTTAAATTTATCCTTGCTCAATTTTTGTGAATATATGATTCTTTGTATATTATTGAATAATTGTTCTGTAAATATATACTAACCTTGCAGGTATAAAAAAAAAAAAAAAAAAAAAGAAGGCAAAAAGCTTGTTTGTTTATTTATTTAAGTATTTGCATTTGCATTAGCATAAATGTGTGCTAGATACGGTCGGACCCAGGCCGTCTTAAGAGCCTAAGCGAGGAGGACGAAGTAAGGTCCGGGGGCTGTGGCTTTTCACCCTCTAGATCAAGAAATGTCTTCCTACTCCGGTTTAGTACCACTAAACCGGGGGACCTATAGAACCCTACCAAATCATGCATTCATCAACATGGGATATGACCGAATTTTTTCAAAAAAAATGGAGTTGTATCTTTTTTTTTTCCAAATAAAATATTTATTAAAATAAAAAGGGGTTTCAAAACGAAAATTTTTTAAAAAAAAATCAAAATTCAAAAAAAATAAAAAATCAAATAAAACAAAAAAATTTTTAACCAATTCCAACAAAGTCTAAAAAATGTGGAGTAATATTTTTTAGTATTAGTTGGTCCTATAAGATAAATAAATAAAAATGATTTGATAAAGGTTTTTGAAACTATTGTTTTTAATACAACTCCTGTAAATATTTTTAAAATTCTATTGGTCATTATCCCCATTTGGATCCGTGTGCTAGCATATGTGCATATTTGCATCCTTGCATTTGTATGTATTTTCTTAAAAAATGTGTAGTAGACTTGTATATATCCATAGAATATATATATAGTTATAGGGTCTTTCCAACCAAAGTTGGACTTGTATATATCCATAGAATGTATATTATTCACCTATAGTTATAGATTCTTTCTAACCAAAGTTAGACTTGTATATATCCATAGAGTATATATTGTCCACCTATAGATATAGGTTCTTTCCAACTACAGTTACTTTTGTCATAGGTATTCCACTTTGTTGTCATCAAGTCTATCGTTTTTGTAAAATATTAGCCCCTATTCGAAATTTTTGAGAGAGTCATTGTTTTTTACCATTATTCAAGAAAAATAGTTTTTGTTTTAAAATACTTTTTCCACTTTAGGTTTTAAATAATCATTTGTAAATTTTTTGTATCCATTATTCTTTCAAACAATTAATTCTTTGATAAATTTGAAAAATAAAAAAAAAAAGAATAAAAGTTGTAAATAAAAATGTTCCAAACTTTTTTTAAAAAAAAAAGAAATAAAAAATGAAAAAACAAACAATAAAAAAAAGAAAAAATAAATAGGAGATATTTTGCTAGCGAGAACATAATAAGATTTTAAAATTGCTTTTGAGCAGGTTCAGCTAATCCCTTACACACTAAGTCAAGATGGCTAACAACAACAATATCCCAATCAGACTACTGAATAGAGACCCAACACATGGAACAAACCCTGTTTAGAATTGCTGAACAAATGCAGATTTTAACACAAAGTCTTGCTCAGCTTAAGACCCCTACAACATCTGAAGGATCCTTAGGGGCACAGAAAGGGAAAGGAATTGAGGGGCAACTCATTGATCAGGATGACATACAAAATGAGTTTAATATAGCTGAGCTAAATAAAGAACTAGAAGCTCAAGCTAGGGAGATAGAGAAAAAATTGGTTGAAAAAATGAAGACATTTGATGGCTTTGACCAATCTGCAATCTTAAGCTTACCACAGTTTGAGGAAGGTGCCTTTCCTGGAAAATTTAAGGCACCTGAATTTGAAAAATATAATGGAACCGGTTGTCCCAATATGCATACAAGACTATACATACGACGTATGGAGCAGTACGCCAAATTTGACAAACTGATGGTACAAACTTTTCAAGATAGTCTTACTGGTCCAGCCTTAGCCTGGTATGCCCAATTAGATCACCAAGAGTTGATACTTATGATAAGTTAGCCAGAGCATTTTTCAACCAATATAAGTTCAACATCGAAATGGTACCCTCAGTTTGGGACCTGAACAATATGAAAAAGAAGACAGAAGAAACATTCAAGGAGTATGCCCAACGATGGAGAGCTTTAGCTGCAAGAATCACCACCCCGATGCCTGAAAAGGATCTGACAATCACTTTCATCAATGCTCTGGATGAACCTTTCTTTTCACATCTTGTGGGGCATGCATCGGCAAGTTTCTCAAAAGTAGTAGTGGCAGGGTGCAGAGTTGAAAATGCCCTCAATTCTGGTAAATTGCAAAGCAATGAAGAACCAGAAGCAGAAGAGGACACAGCCAATGTAGTGAGTTACAACAATCCTACACAGAAATCTAGGAGGAAATTCACTCAAATCCCAGTCCCTCTATCTCAAATTTACCAGAAGCTGAAAGAGGATCATTTATTATACCCTAGTGAGCCAGTACCAGGGTATAAACCACGAAAATATGACCCTAATGCACATTGTGAATACCATATGGGTCAACAAGGGCATGCTACTGATGTTTGTTGGGAATTAAAGAATAAAATTCAGGATTTGATTGACTCAAAAATGGTCCAATTGCAATTTGTTGATGAGCTAGTGGCTAATGATGAAGAACCCACAATTAACATGCTCCATCAAAGAGGTAATTCACAAGAGAAAGATAAAAAAGAGCATGGAAATCTTGAGCAAAGACTTGCAGCAATGACAGAAAGGATTGAAACCCTAGAGCAGGTTATGAAGCACGTGCTAGATAAACTCCAACATTTAGGCTTTGATGCTAACAAGGTGCCATCTTGTGAGACTCAAGAAGGATCATCAAGCTGCAGGCTAAAGAATATGAGGCAAGAAAAGAAGCCTTTGAATTCAAAAGCATGGGGCGAAAAGAAACAGGATTGTTTGACACAGCAAAGGCGTCTCACACAATTTGAGATTCCAATGATTCAAGTTCTTAACCGGTTGAGAGAACAGAATCTGATAACATTTGAAATCCCAAAAGAAGGGTACAAGCCGAGGAAATATGATCCTAATGTCCAATGTGAGTACTACATGGGTCAAACGGGCCACTCTACAGAGAATTGTTGCAGATTAAAGCACAAAGTCCAAGATTTGATCGATGCTAAGCTTATCCAACCCGAGCTCCTGAATCTATGAAGGCAATTGATGATAATGATCCTATCCCAACTCCACAGGGTTTCCCAAGCTCACTTCATCAAAAATTAGAGTTTGTTTACCAGATAAAGTAGCCTATCATATGCAAAAGTTGAATGGCCGTCAACACCATAGGGGCAGGTACTTAAGAAAGAAGATTCGACATTATGCCTATCTTTGTAATAAGAATGATAATGAAATCTTCTATTGATATTGCGGCAATTTGAATGGATCTTTGTCTATGTAATTTTATTGCTTGAAAATGTTTTGACAAAAAAGGCAACCAAATACCAAACACTAACCACTGAACACTTGAGAGTTAGTGATTGAGGAAATTTATAAGGCTCATTCCTTAAAGGAAGTCTATTTTGCACTTGATACATATTAAGATGATACCAGGCATTCATTTCAATAACCAAAATATATCCCTTGTTAACCCCTTGGGCCTAAAAAAAGAATTCTTAAAATAAACCCTGTCAAGAACCACCCCGCATTGGGCACCCCACAATGGGCAATTGGAGGTTAGGGTCATTAATAAGGAGAAAAGGAATAACTTATATCACTTAACCTAGTCCATCAATTCAAGAGTAGTCAATTGACACAAATAAATTATTTCCTATGAAAGGAAAAAGAGTCTTCATTTCAAACCATACACAGCACATACACTTTGAGCTATAAAAGAACAAATCACCTTGAATTCGTCTCCCAAAAGGGCAATGAAAAAAAAAAGAAAAAAAAAAGAAAAAAAAAGAAAAAAAAAAAAAAGAAAAAAAGAAAGAAAAAAAAAAGAAAAAAGAAACAAGAAAAGAGATTAGGCAAACAAGGTGATAAAAATCAATACATAGCTCAAGATCATTAAAATTCAAAATTCATCAATCCCACCCACAAATTCCACCCTTTGGAGACTCTTTGGATCAAAGGAGTTGATTTATTAATACCCTTGAAACTAGGAACAAGTGCATTATCAAGTTTTCCTTAAGGTTCTTGACTTAAACCCGGGATGTATTGAAATTTTTTTAAAATATCCTGTTGATTAAAGCCAATGACCAAAAGCTCAAATTTTTTTTACCCAAAAAAAGTCCTGATAGATTAACCAAAATGTATCATTTACAAAACGGACTGTAATTTTTGAATTCGAGTCATGTGTGAAAATAAGCCAAAGAGTGTGGGAGAAGTCCTCTCTAACTTAGTATTTCAAGCATAAGATAACCAATCCAATTCATGGAATGACAAGAAAAATAAATTAGTTTGCCCCAAAGGCAAGAAAGTCAAATTGGAGATTGTTGCCCCTTAATCAAGGAGGAAAAAAGAAGACTACCAAGGATTGACCTTCAAAGAAAATAAGTAAGGGAGAAGTTGTCGCTCATTAGCAATTTTGAAATCAATAAAATTCTTTGCTTGTTAGCAAAATTGAAAAATTGAAATAATGAAAAAAAAAAAGAGAGAGAAGTTTTTCTCAAAAGTTTTTTTCAAAAAGAAGAAAACAAGAGAGAATAAAGGAATCTCTAAATTTTTAAAGAGATATAATTTTGAGGAAAAAAAAAAGAGAGAAGATTTTAAACTCAAAAGTTTTGAAAAAAGGCATAACAAAAATGAAAAAGAAGAAGTCTTGACTCAAGAAAAGTTTTCAAGTTAGCATAGTTTTCGAATTATAAGATTTCAAAAAAAAAAAAATTAGTCGTCATTGTTCTTCTAATGTCTAGGATCACTTGCTCAAAGGAGCGTCGTCTTATTGTTTGAAAAAATTAGGGTCACTTGCTCAAAGGAACGTCATCCTGCCTTTAAGAATTATAGTTACCAGTCCAGCCAAGAATCAGTTCAAGTAGCACCAATTCAAACCAAAAACTAAAGCCCATAGGTCCGGCAAATGACCAAATTAAAGTCTAGGCCCGACAGATGGCCTATCATTTTTCTAAATCTAGACCCGACAAATGGTCTATCAGTTTTTTAGTCTAGGCCCGACAGATGGCCTATCATTTTTCAAAATCTAGACCCACAGATGGTCTATCATTTCTTAGTCTAGGCCCGACAGATGGCCTATCATTTTTCAAAATCTAGACCCGACAGACTGTCTATCAGTCTAGGCCCGACAGATGGCCTATCATTTTTCTAAATCTAGACCCGAGACGGTCTATCAGCCTAGCCCGACAGATGGCCTATCAGTCTAGGCCCGACAGATGGCCTATCATTTTTCTAAACCTAGACCCGACAGACGGTCTATCAGTCTAGGCCCGACAGATGGCCTATCATTTTTCTAAATCTAGACCCGACAGACGGTCTATCAGTCTAGCCCGACAGATGGCCTATCATTTTTCAAAATCTAGACCCGACAGATGGTCTATCAAGTCTAGGTCCGACATTGACCTAGCAAATATCAAAGTCTAAACCCGATAGATGGTTTAGCACAAGATAAAAATCTCTTTGTTGAAAATAAAATTTGGGAGGAAAAGCTAAGCAAAAATTGGTTATCTTTTTGTCTTTGTGGCAAAAGTTTTGTTCAAACTTTACCACAAAGAGGGCAGCTATAGACACCCAATTTTGCCCAATTAATTAAGGCTTAAATTTATAAACAAAATCTTCATTTTTTTTAATTAAACTCATTTTCCAAAAGCCTTAATTAAGTAATTAGTTGGCTAAATGATCGAGGCACAGGCCAAATGGCCTGTTGGTTAAATACATTGACCCAAACACACACCCAAGCTCAAGGACCCAGGTTCAAACCCTAGTAAAGGCAAATTTTTGCCTTTTTATCATCTTATTTTTTGCCTTCTCAAAGTGACTTTTTGCCTTACTTTGCATCAATTTTTAACTGACAAAACACATCATTAATTGTTGAAATTGATGATGCCATTGCAAGTAGACATGGAATATGAAAGATCAATACACAATTCATGTGTAAAAACTACCCAAAAGTCACAAAATTCGTGCTAGAAAATTGAAAAAAAATACAATTTATGAAGCATTCAATTGTCCATTAATGAGGATTTACAAGAATTGTTAAAATTGGATGATTCATCTACCCACATTGAATGATTTGATGAAGAATATAAAGATCAATCATCAATTCATCAGTTTGAAACAAATTAAACACGAATATTGAATTAAATTCGTGCAAATGAAGAGGCAAAAATCGATTCGTTTCTGAAACAATACGAAACGTAAAAATTGAGCTTGCAATCTATAAATAGAGGTTACTAGGATCAAAAAGCACAACTCAATTGCAAGAAACACACACATAACAAGATCAATTCGAAATTTTCGAATTAAGGATGTAGAATTCGAAATTTTCAAATTCGAAGTGATTTGATCAGATTTGGATCAAATTGAGTGTTTTAGGAGTATTACAAACTTGATTTTGATGTTTCAGACGATCCAGATCAAGCAAGCGCGACCGACGCTCCAGATCTAATCCGAGAACATCCAACGGCCCAGGTCAATCCGCATTATTTTATTATTAGTTTATTATATAATTAATTTCAGAAAATAGCAAAAAATAGTAAAAAATTCATAAAAATTCAGAAAAAAAATTCAGAAAAATCCAGAAAAATCAAAACAATTATTTTTCATATAAATTTATTTTTTTATATTTTTGAATATTTTTAATATGTATTTATACATAAATTGCTTTTAGAAATGCGTATTTAATGCATGAAAATAATTTTAATGTATTGTAAAATATTTTGAATATGTTGTGAATTTATATGATGATTATTAAAAATAATAATAAAAATAAAAAATAAATAAAAATGACAAAATTGGATTTTCAAAACCAAATTTTTTTTTAAAAAAATGATTTTTTTGACTTAGAAAAATATGTTTCCATAAAATAAAAAATCAATTGATTAGATCATAGGATCATCAAAAAGATTTTCATAAAAATTCAATTTAATGAATTTAAAGTGAAAAAAGTTCAAAAATTAAAATTGATCAACAAACTAAGGTTCTTTTTAAAAGAACTACGTTTTGTCTGATCTCGATTAGCGATACGTAGGCACCTACGGGGCGACATTAAAAATAAAAAAATGTTTTTGTTTTTTTTAATATTGTGAATAAATTTTGTAAATATAAGATATTTTGTTGATATTCATGTTCTAAAAAAATAATAAAATAATAAAAATGAATGATTTGACTTGTAAATATTTATGTTATAATGTTTTACTTAAGTTTTGAGCATGAAAAGGATAGATTATAAATTTTAAATTCCAAAAGTGGTAACCATTTTGGTTTTAATAGGTTAGCCCTCGAATCCATGATATCTGGTTTTTTTTTTAAAGTTTGGTTTTTAAATCAAATTTTCGCATACTAGTAGCTAAGTTAGGATCAACCGACCCATTGATCCTAGCTTTTTATTTTTTCCCGATTTATATCGGGTGGCGACTCTAAATCATTTTCAAAAATTAAATTTTCTCTTAACCCCTAGTCGAGGATTCATGTTAAATGGGTTCGGGTTTAATGTGAATCGGGTTAGGAGAAATGAACCAGATAAGTGGAAAATTTCAGGCTCGACACTTGCGCTCTGATACCAACTTAAACTGCCATGCCCCAGAGGGTATCCTAAATTTGACATCCGCCACATATAATATTAAGGCTGATGAATGACAATCCGTGGTCACGCAGGAGCTTCGATATCATATGCAAGGCGTGCTTCCAAATATTAGGAAACTCACAGGGGTATTACGTTTAAATAGATAGCAAAAGCAAGCATGAACTTAGATAGATAAACATAAGGCTTTCATTTAATAACAAGTTCGTACATCATCTTAGTGCATTCCCCCGTCTTTAAGTCTTTGATCAACTATACTAATAACAAAATAAACATAACCACTACATAAGTCTACTACAGAGATTTTTTTTTTGCCTAAAAGTCTATGTTCAAAACTAAAAATACTTAAACTTCCTCCAAAAACTCCTAGTAGCGTAAGCTCATACCTGGCACACTACTCCTCGGGCCAATCATAGATAATCATATTAATAGAAAACTATAAGGATATAAGCAAATCTAGCTTAGTGAGATAATTCCTAACTAATAACATTTCCATATGACAACCAAGTTATTTAATTCAGCATATGAAATGCACCAAACACATGATCAACCAAATACACAAGATTAATCGGAATCAAGTGCAGCATGGATTTAACGCCCTCCATGACAAGTTGGGTGGTTACAGGCCCATACAACCATCAATATTTGTAGATTTCCCGGCTTCTGCTTGCCCTGTAGACTTCCTGGCTCCTACTTGCCCATGTAGACTTACCGGCTCCTACCAGCCATTACCACTTCCTCGTTTCCCCACACAAAGAATAGTAGTGAAATAAATGTGACTCACAAGTATGATATCATGAATAAATTTCAATTAAACATTTAACCATATAAGTTGAATTCATTTTAAAGGTGATCAACCATAATTTCATCATATCAATACAAGAGTCACACTTTATTTAATATATCGACTTTCGATATACTTAATTTTCATTCAACAATTATTTCATAACATTGTTCATTCATCTTTTCCTAAATTTCTAGTGCCACTAATTACAAGCACAAACAAGGAAATGTAACTTAGGAAAAGAATTAACTCACTCCATATCAGTAGATCTAATCAAAATAGTCCTTCGGATAGACAATCCCGGGTCTTTCGTCACCTAAACAAGATGAAATACCCAAAATGAGTCTTTCATAAAACTCTATTCATGAGTATCTTAAACTTCTCTTAAAATCGCGGTAAAATCGTATAAGGGGAAATTCCAACTTAAAATAGCCATAACTTGCTCATTTTAACTCGAAATTTCGCGTATGATATATCGTTTTCTACCTACTCGAAAAGATCCACGCATTTCTAAGCTTATTTTCATAAAACTAAGTCATTTGGGTTCCAAAAAGACAGCGACCAGATTTGCCATGAATTTGCAAACACTTGTTTTCCTTCTTGTAAATAAGGCTCATTTGAAAAGATGAATATTTCAAGTATTTTGTAAACTTTTTGAAAGGTACATACATATATGTAATGACTCATAACAAATGGATGAAGTAAATGAAGTTGTCTCAACTTATGAAAAGTAAGGTTTTAAAAGACTTTGAACTTGAGATTTTATTGGAATATTCATTTTACTTTTGAAAGATCTTGAGTTATTGGAGATGAATATTCTTTTCTAAATTTAATCTTTTGTAATTACTTTAAATTCCTAAGTGGTTTTATTTTCTAAACTTGGATTTCAAAAAGTAATAAAATGATATTTTTGTTTCTTGTAATAATTCCAAAAGAATTTCTATTTCTTGATGAAAGATAAGTTTTCATAAAACCTTTTATTTATTTAAGAAAATCATCTCCAAGCATGTTCATGAGTTTTTAGGAAATCTATTTCCTATTTTTATTTAACAAAACCTTTAGTTTTAGAAAAACACTTCCTCGTTATTTTTGTTGAGACAGTGCATGCATGAATATGAATCATAAACTATAGAAGTATAAAGAAACATAATAACTTGGAAGATTAAGAAAATAAGAAAGTAAATCAAGTATTGGGACCTTAGCTTCATCAAGGTATCACGGGACTAAGAAATGACTAGTCCCAAAAAGAAAAGAAAAAGAAAAGAAAAAGAAATTGTTTTGACTTGATGAGGACAAGTCTAAGACTAGAATGACTAGTCTTAAAAACAACTTGAAATAAATAAATTGCAATGAAGTAAATAAATTGTATGAAAGATAAATAAATTGCAAGACAATGAGCTTATATGCTCTAAATAGTATATATAGCTATATAGATATATTAGATAGCAACAAACATAAAGGAAATATAAAGAAACATAAGGGAACATAAAGGAATTGACATTATGAACAAAAACAAAGTATGAACCTATTGTTGGTTTCTTAACCTTTATGGTTTTAGAAAACACACACTAAGTTCATACTAAGTAGATGAACATAGGAATTTCTTGAAAAAAGTTTAACTAAAAAAAGAAACTAAAGAGAGCTTTCTTGTAAGACTTCTTGGAGAGAATTCTTGAGAGATTTTGAGAGAGATTTTGGTATAGTAACTTTAGTGTAGAAGTGGTGTGAAAGAAGTAAAGGTATGAGAGGGTATTTATAAGAAAATGTGGGAGATAATTTGTGTTAATTAAATAAATAAAAATAAAACAAATTGGGAAAGAAAAGAAGGGGCCGGTGCTACTCCTTGCATGGGGAAGAAAATTTTTAATTTTGTTATTTTGTTAATTAAAAGTAAGAAATGAAAGATGTGAAGTTGTATTGGAAATGAAAATGTGTAAGAAATAGGTGTATGGTTTGTAAGAGTAGGTTGTAAGAAAAAGTAGAGATAGGTAAATAGTATAGAATAGTAGAAAATAGTGTAATGTAAAAGTAGGCATGACAATTTAATGCCGGTAGTGAGAAAATACTCGTATAAAAGCGATATCTAATATTTTTAGCTACCGAAAAATTACGAAATTGATATTTTGGAAATCTCATATTTTTATGAATCTAACGGTATATTCGAAATATTTTTCTTATCCGAGCTCCCGGCTACGTTTTTCAAGAGTCGTGTCCGATCGGGTTTAAAGGACAATCGAATTTTGCAAAACTGATATTTTTATAAAACATATAGCTATTACGAACAATTATAGCTAACTTTTCCAACTTCGTTTTCTAGGGCTTGAGAAAACAGCAATGCCGGACTTAAGCGGTTACGGTAAACTAGGGTTTCGTTGACTCTGGAAATCCGATTGTCTTCCGATTAGGGTTTTAGCTTTAATTCGGATCCAAAAATTCAGGGATTTGCACAAACTCTCACCTAGTTTATTAGAAATGTTTTCATTGAATTATAAAAAAGAAATAGACAAATTGAGATAATTAAATTAGTAAATAGGTTAAATGGAGATTGGTGATTTTAAATATTCTTTTTCTTCATATTTATTCCTTCTTTAAATCGATTTGATAAATCAATCTATTTAATTTATTTTATAAAAATTTTTTCTGAATAAACTCTTCTCATATCTAATTCAAATTCTTAAATTCCCAAACAAATATTTTAAAATGTTTAGTAAAGTTCTAAACCTTCAAATTTTAGTTAGCTTTCATATTACTAAATCTTTATAATTTTTTTAATCAAACACTTGTTTAAAAATATCAGTTTTGAACTAGAATCCAAATTAAATATCAAATTTTCATTTTTAAGCTTTTGAAATGTGTTTTTATAAGAAGTTATAAATTTCTAATACATGTGTTCTCAAATTATTTTCTAATTATTTATGGTACTAAAAATAATTATCAGAAAGATTTAAACTTAATAACTTATTTTATAAATATCCTTTAAAATTTTCCTTTTATCCTTATCTCTCTCTCTCTCCTCACAATTATGTTGCTACCCTTTTCCTCTTTTTCTCCATCGGTTTCTTCTTCTTCTTCTTCTTCTTCTTCTTCTTTCACTTTATCTCCAAAATCAAGCCTGCAAATCTCCATTAAAACAAGAATTGATAAGGAATCAAGCTAGGAAAAAAGAGTAGAGAAGGAAAACAAGCTTGAAGTGTAAAGAGAACTCAAGAGTGCATGTGTTCCTAAAGGAGATAAGTGTTATTTCTTTGTTATCTTTGTTGTTTATTTTTGTAATTGGTAAATTGATGTTGAAAAATAAGTTAAAAGTGTTGTTTGTATATATATTTATTGGATTTATGGTTGATGGAAGTTAGGATTGTGATGAAAAAGATGATGAATAGTGAAGTTGGGGTTTGTTGGAATGATTTGATATTTGATGTATATGATGAGGGGAATTTGTGCTTTTGATATTGTTTGAAGTGTATTATATGTTATATGAAATTTTTATGATGTTTAATTTGTATTAGAACACATAAAAGTTGATATTTTGTGTAAAGGAAACATGGAAAATGCATGTATTGCTTTCAAAAAATTTTCCCAAATTAGCACTACGTTGTACACGAGCGTGCACGAACTTATGCTGATCAAAATAAGCTCATATGTCACTTTTTTAACCTCGACCTCACCTTATACACGGGCGTGTATGTGATTGTATAGGTCATAAAACCTTGAAAAACTCCTCTCAGGTCACTTTATAGTGCCTTACATGGCTCCGAGCACGACCATGTACTCGGTTATGTACTTTCCCCTATTTCGCAACTTGATCATATTTTGTCCATAACTTTTTCATATGACCTATGATTAAGGTTATGCAAGTTGAATTGGAAAGCTTAAAAAGAGATGTACAACTTTCATGTTTTGAGTTTTTACAAATTCGAAAAGTATCAATGCTTAAATTTTGGTTCTTTCAGTTGTTGTATTTTCCTAAACAAAGTTAAAACTTGTTTTTGCTTTCTAAATGCTTGTTGTTAAGTGTAATTAAATCTTTTTAAGTTAAAATGAGATGGATAAGTGATATTTGATGTGTTATGTAAGCTAATTGATGTAATTAAACACGTGTTAGGTAGATTTATAGATTTAACAAATAATTAGATTAAATCTAGACGTTAGTTATAAAATGAACTTAGTTAACAAACCTAGGTCTAATTTGAGTAAATGAAATTGAATGAATTAAAATGGATTAGATTGTTTAACTTTAATGAATTTAGCTAGGTTTAACCTAACTTAGGATTAAGTAACATGAATCTTAGATATATAATGAATTAGTAATTAATCTAAGTCTAACTTGGCTCAATGAACTTTACTAAGCTAAAATGAGTTGGATTATCTAAGTTTAATCAACTTCGCTTAGTAAATGACTTAAATGAATAACTCTAATCAATTTGGCTAGGATTTAGTTAAAAGGAGTTAATGGTTAATAATTGGTTTAAGTTAATGAGCTAGGATAATCTTAGATTAACATAGTGAATATGTTGTTTCAAATGTTTATTTGCTTAGGAATTTTATGTTTTTAGAATATAAATGTTTTGTTGAAGTTTTTGTAATAAAATACTATAATCAAAGAGAAAAAAAAAATACTTTGACAAACAAAGGAGAACAGTCCTTATTTTGGCGGGGCGATCTTCGCAGCCATAGCGGGGTTCTAAGTTAGTGTCTGATCAAATAGGGTTGATAAAAATTTGAGAAAATGGATGATTAGTTTAGTTTAGTTTCTTATACGAGTTCTTTCCTTAACAGAAGTGGATATCTGATTCATCTTCTGGATTATCCTCTGAAATTCCTTCTGAGGCTATGTTTAGATTTCATATTCAAGGTATACAGTAACTTACGTGTTAGATATTAGGATAGGCATCTAAAATGGATTAAGTGTCACGTCTCAAAGGGTACCCTAAACGTGGCAGTCTGCCGTACACAGTATTAAAGCCTAAGAATGACCACCTCAGTCATGCGAAGGCTTCCATACTATGTACAAGGCGTCTAACACATAGAGGAGACACATCGGAATGATACATTTCATGTTGATATAACTTGAGTAACAATGTAAAGGAAATTTAATTCACTATTCTTCAAAATACAACTCATTAACTTCAATTACAATCATCAAAAGATTCTATTACATAGAACTATTACAAGGCAAATAATAAAACCTAGCTAATAACTTCAAACATCCTTATGTCTTGCCGGAATCCTGAAGTCATTCTCGACTTCAACCATCTCAGTCCCCACTTAGCATTCTTGAGACAACCTGTTCATTTAAACAACTATTGGGGTATAAGCTACACTAGCTTAGTGAGTGAAAACTTCCAGGATTACATTTATAACACGTCATACAATCAAGTGATTAGTCAGACAAGTGATATGCATCAAACTCGTGAATTCAACAAACATATGATCTGCCGGAAATCATATGTGGATGGACTTGCGCCCTCCATCCCGGGTTAGCAGATTAACGAATCCTGCGGTACGACCGAGACCGTTTCAGCTTACGGACAACTATAAACTATAAAATCGTTTAAGGTACAACGATAAACCAACAAATGCTAATGCTCCATCCCCATCGTGTATGAATGAGTTCAATTTCATCTTCAATTCCGAATAATCAATTATACCAATTCTTTTAAGTGATCAGTCAATAATCGCAGACAATCAATTCTAATTCATCTATACAAGCAATAGTTAATCACTCGGCTTCGATATTCTTACATTCCATTTCTCATATCAACAACAAGCATACATCTTTCCCATTCGTCCCCATCATGCATATCCATTTTATCTTTACCAAATACCTAGTGCAACTATTATTACAATCACATACAATAAATGAAATCGGAAGTAATACTCACTCGGCCATTGGATCACCAGTCTCTTAGTACAAGTAATCCGGTGGTAGGGAATCATCGGTATCAGGGTCACCTAAAAAGGAAGAAATACCCTATTAAGTATTTCATCACTTAACTAGTCCAAGCTATCTCATACAAACTATCCAATTCGTAATTCTCGTCCTAAGCGGGAATTCCAACTTAAAACGGCCATAACTTGGTCATTTTAACTCGGAATCTCGCAAATTATATATCGATTTCTATCTACTTCGAAAGATCTATCTATTTCTAATATTATTTTTAAGTTTTGAAAACATTTAGGTCTCGGAACAGAGGGATCAGATCTGATCAGTAACGGTTTCCGATTCCGAAAAATAGTTTTGTAAATGTTTGTAATGTTTCTACTATATAGATTAGCTATACATGCAATATGAATGATTTCCTAACATGAATGACATGAGATGAGTTTAATGTATGCATGATCTTGATGATTTTTGCTAAAAGGAAATTTTATAACTTTTATCTTGCAAGACCATAATAACAACTACTTATGAAAAATCTAGTTTTCTAACTTTGATCATTTCCATTTGTTTTGGATTTATTACTTAAGAAAATATAATTATTTTTGTTAAAATTGAGTCTTCATTATATCTATTACTTATGACTTTCATTTCTACATAAAAATTTCCATTTTGCACTTGTAAACATGTTTTCAAGTGGGGTTGATTCCAAAATCCGAATTTTACAAAAATTAGTTTTTGAGTGATTCCTTTAAGTAAAAATCATTTGATACTTAGAAATTTAAGGCTCAACCATATAAACTACTAAGGGCTTCATTCTTACACAAAAATTTGCATTTTACACTTTGCAAATATGTTTTCCAATATGATTTACTCAAAAATCCGAATTTTAGAAAATCCACTTTTTGCATGATTCCTTTGGGAAAAACTTGTTTAATGCATTAAAATTTAAGGCTTCACTATATCAATTACTTAAGGACTTCATTTAACACATAAAACATTCATTTTGAGCTTGAATACTAGGTGTTCTTATGGCCTTCATTCAAAATTACGAATTTCACAATTGACTACTAACTTAAAATTTTCCATCTTGCTTCTACTTCTTGTTTTACACTTTAATCTCATCAAAACTCCTTTCAACTTATAAAAATCACTACTTAATGATACCTATTACCTATATACTTCATTTTTTCACATAAAACATGAGTTTTGGAGTTGATACATGGGTTCTAAAAATTGGTCTTGGTTGGAATCCGAATTTACAAAATTCATTTTTTGTTAGATCTTTTGATAAAATCTATCTAAGCTCATGAAAATCCATTCCTTACATATCCTATCCTAAGAGCCTTTCATTTCTTAAACAAAAACTTCATTTTTGAGTTGGAAAACATGTTTTTAAAATATGCCTTGGCCAAAATCCGAAAATAAGATTTTTATTTTGAAAATAACTTTGAAAATCACATTAGATTCTTGTAAAAAGAAGTCTTGATGATATACATATATTAAGCCTTCATTTTCTTGAGAAAATTTACACTTTGACACTTGGAAAGTGGTTTTTAAATATGGTCTTGCCAAAATACGAATTTCATTATTTTTATCTAAGCTCAAATCTAAGATCTACACATAATATGAACATAAATCTAAAAGAAACCCATGGTAATGATCTATAAACTCATAGATCTAAACTTTACTTATCAAAATCATTCATTTATGTTGTCTATACCCTAAGCCCTTCATTTTAAATGAAAAATACACATTTTGAAGTTGAAAAACCACTTTTCTAAATATGGTTCCATTTTCATCCGAATTTTCAAAAGTTGTTTTTGTTGAAAATAAAATAGATCTTGAGTTTCCTACAACTTTCCTACCATCATCATGCTATTACAAGTTATCATGAACATAAAACATAAGTCTAATGCATGTATGAACCTAAAACAACTAGATCTAGTCTTCTAAACTAGTTTTGAAAGCATGAACACATGGGAATGAGAAATATATGCAAAATCATAAGTAATAACAAGAATAATAACTTAAATAGCAAGATCTATGGCATAAACAAAAATCAAAGCTATAAAAAGTTCTACCATATATATCAACTTTAAACAAGAAAATAATTGTAATACAAGATAATAAAAGTGGAGAAGAAAAGATTTCATTTTTGGCATCATCATCCTAAGCTTTTAAGCTTATGGAAGTTCATTTGATGCATGAAACCTTCATTACACTTTACCTATATCACCTATGGAGCTTTGGGATGAAGATTTGCTTAGAAAATCTTTAAAAATGAAGTGTGGAAGCCATTTTTAGAAGTGGGGCAGCTTGTTTTTCATGGAAGAACAAGAGGAAAAGAAGAAAGAAAGAGAGGAAAAAGAGAGAAAAGATAAGGAATGGAAAAGGTAAAAGGTGTAAATGAAGGGGAGAGAGAGAAGGAGTGCATTAATGTGTGTTAATTAATTGAAAGAGGAGAAAAAAAATAAAACAATGGCAGAAAAATTGGGGGGGCTTCACGTGAATTGAGTGAGGGAGAGAGAGAGGTTACATTGCCTTGTAACTTGAAATTTGAATTTGAAAATGTAACTTGCATCATTTAATGTGCTAACTAAAAGAGGCTTTAAATCATTAAATAAATAATTAAAATAAAAGAAAAGAGGCTATTATTAGGGGTGTGGTCAGCTGCCATTGTGGGGAAATGGAGTGTGAAATGAGTGAAAGAAAACTTGATTAATGTGTAAAGTGACAAATGAAGTGTACTTAAAGTATGGGTTGAAAAAGTACTTTTTATTGGGAAAATATAAAAATAAAATTAAGAAAAATATTTTTAAAGGAGTAGCAGAATTTTCATAAATAAATTAAATAATTAATTGAATTATTTTAGTATTTCAACAAATATGTTACCGATGATCGAAATACGCGAATATGGGCTATAAATGATATTTTTATAACCCGAAAAATTCTAAAAAATTATTTTATGAAAATATAAATATTTTTAAATTATTAAATTAATTTATTTTATTTTTAGTATCGGGTTTAAACAGAATCTGATCCCGTAAAAGCCCGAACTAACTAAATTTTAGAAAAACAAAATTTTCTATAATATATAAAATATTTATCTAAAAATATAAGACTTTATAAGAATAATAAAATTGTGTAATGAAATAAAAATGAATAGTGCACAAGACTAATCAATTACCGGTAGTAATGAAAATACGATAAAAGGTTATAACTGTAACTTTTATAACCCGAAAAATTATATAACTGATATATTTAGAAATCTTATGAAATTACGAGTCTAATACTATTGGTATATTTTTGATATCTCGACTCGAGCCCTGGACACGCTTTTCGAAGTCTGTATCCGAACGGGTTCGAAATAGGTCAAAAATTTACCAATCTGATATTTTTAAACAAACTTATATTACTATGAGCTATTCTATATATTTAAAACATATCTCGGCCTCTAGGGTTAGGGGCACTAGATTGCCGGACTTACACTATTGTATTCCGGTTAGGGTTTCCGGTGATTTTCCGTTTAGATCCTTGCCAATTTGGAAACTATATTTTATGCTTATACAACATATTTAATTTGAGAATTTATTTTACATTTCATTTTTGTAAGTATTTAATATCTTTTAATGTTTTCGGAATTCTTGAATTGGGTTTCGTTTTCGAAAGTTAATAGTTATTTACTTTTTATTAATTTGTTTTTGGGCTTATAATACCCGATTTTATAAGTCGGAGTTAAATATGGAATTTTTCGTACGTCGTGGTTTTGAATTTGAAAACCACTGAGTTCTTATTTTACTTTTAAGGATTTTCATTTTCTAATGATTAAGAAATTTTTGGATTCATTCGTGATTTAGGACTTGTCGAAATTCGGTTTTAATTTAGAGTGATTTTTAGGGTTTATATTCGAAGTTCATCTTGGAATTATTTACCAAAATTTTTAAGGGCTTACATTAAGAACTTAATTCGGTTTAATAATTTATGAGTGTTGATTGTGTTTTTTGCCTTTGAATTCGATCCAGGGAGTATGCTACAGTGCTTAAGACTCCCATCATGTGTAGTGAAGTATTTGAGCCTCTTGTACACACCATTAATCGATTTGTGAATGGCTTGAACTCTAACATTGCTAAGAGTGTTGGTTGTAAAAGATTTCTCTTATTAGATGATGTAATCCAAATTACCATATTTAAAGAATTGTCAACTTTAATGTTTACTCTAACAGAGAGGACAAAGCTGCTAGAGTTCTCAAAGGCAACTAACTCGCTAGATGATTATGTCAAGCATGATTGTTTAGTTGAGAAAAATAGTGATGATGTTCATGAAGAGAGTTCAGAGAATGATCATGAGCTGTAGGTGAATATTTTTTGTGGTGTAGATTGTAAAGTTGATGATGAGAGTACAGAGGAATCTCATGTAAGAGAAACTAGTGTTATAGAGAAAGTGCACCATTGCAGTGAGGTGAAGCCTTTTCATGACTAAGTTAGAACCACTTTCGTTCTCATTAGGAGGCGTTAATAACCACAAGTATTATTATATCTTTGTTTTATCTTCCTTTAAGTTTTGTGTCGACCCATTAATGGAGTTAGGGAGTAGCATTGAATGTGTCGGCTATATTTTACCTATGGAATCATATGAGTTGATTGTTAATATCCACTAGAGTATTATGGATGGTTATATATATTAATAAAGTATTTCATTTTGGTGTAGCAATATAGTAATCCAAACAATACTATGTAAGTGGTCTATTTGTGACTTGGCTATTAAGGGAAGAGTTGTTGTTGCATAATTAAATAGTAGTGTTTCTTACTGGTTCAATGGTTCCAAACCAATGTTGTTGTGTTATATGATTACTGAATTGTATCATGAGAGTTCTATGGCTGAAGATAAAGTGTTTAATGTTAGTTATTTTCAAGATGACAAGTGTTTGAAGCAATTGCTATGGAGGCCACAGGAGATGTGTTTGTTGAATACTTCATAGTGTTCATGAGTGTTGAATTGATCGAGTTCATGATGAGTGGTATGAGTTATTAGGAATTCCTTGATCGTAAACATGGACATTGGTAGTGAATGGTTAAGAGTGTTTGGTGGAGATGTTGAGATGCTTTAAGAGTTATTTTTTTAAAAAGGATTCATGAAACGATTATTAGAGGCTATTTACGAGTCAAGTGTGGTTGGAAAGTTTTATTTAACTACTTTTGTGTTTTGTAGGTTTATCTTTGATCCAGACGTATGCACTTTCAAAGAGTTGAGGACAAATATTTTTTAGCCTAGGGGTTAAGATAGGGATCAAGATAAGTTTAATCAAGATTTGAGGGCAAATCTTCAAGAGCCTAAGAGATATGATAAGAATCGAGTTCTAGAGTAGATCAAGACCCTCATATCAGTTGTGATCCCGGCCATGATCATCATCACATCCCTCATGTTGCTCGTAACCAAAGCCGTTTGCATGTTGTTGTCAGAGATTTGTGAACATAATAGAGATAATGGGGGTGATCACGCCTATGATGGCGGTTGTAACCAGCCTATAATGCTCGTGACAATTTTAATCTTGAATAAGAAAATTTAGATTTGAGGGGATCAAGATATGTGTTATTATTGTGATCGACTAGGTAATACCCACCCTTGTTTTTGTGCTATTTTAAGTAGTTGTTTTATTTTATTTGTTTATCTTGTATTTTTTCATGTTTACCCTTGCATGAGTTGTGAGAGTATATATGGGTCCTTAAGGTTATGTTAACGACAGCTTGAACATTTCCTTGTCATTGATTGAAATCAATTGTCTTATTGGCTTTCTTGAAATTGTTTCCAAAACTTATTAGGTAATATTGAGTTTTTACTGAAGATTATTCTTTGTTGTTTCTTTTGATCATGTGTCATGTCGATTGAGTGAAACGACTAATTTGATTCTTTCTTAGTGCATCATATCCAATGATAGATCATTCATATCCTTTACTTTCTTGTTTTATACAAATCAAAAACCTAAAATTATATATTAAATCTTGAAAATTCCGCTGTGTAATTCTGACATGGATCTCATTTGTATTATTATGACATGCTATTACTTTTAGACATGACTTTTTGATAATAATGAGACAATATGAAAGCATAAATAGTATGATGATTGACACATCATTTTTATAAAAGAAAATTTGCATTGTTTTAATATAATTAAATAGTTTTTTGAATGATTTTATTACATGGTTGGGTATTTTTTTATTTTAGGGAATTAAAAGAATAGGTTGAAGAATTATGAATAATAGATTAAATTTTAGAAGAATTGGAGCTAATCAAAGACTATTAGAAGATTTGATCAGTTATATGATGCAAATTAACACCTAGAAGAAGGATTTTTGCATGTTATTAATGTGCTTAAGAGAGATATATTGTCAAATGTCTATTTAAGGGGAGCTGCATTTCAATTATTGGAATTTCATGACATGCACATGCTAATGCTAGCTTGTGTTCAAAGCTACGCGATTCTCATAATTAATTTTTTAAAAAATATTTTTGTGACCTCAGTGTTTGTCTTAACTTATAAACAGTTGTATATAGTTTCTTGAGAGAAAGATCAAATAAAATTTTTAGATTTGAGATCTTGCACTCTTTAATTACATCAAGTATTCATAAAATAGAAGAAAGATTTATCAAATATGATTGGTTTATTCTTATCAATTCATTCATAGTTTTTTATATGTCTAATGTTTTTTGTATTTGCTAGTGATGAATTTGATATAGGAATAATTTATTAATACCTAGATGCGATATTTTTAGGTGAGCTATGTTATGCCCCGATGGTACCGTAGTAGTAGTAAACAAGGTACTCTAAATACTATCACTAGATTACCTTCAGAGAATGATATGTTTTCAAACAACATGATCTTTTAGTTACTTTGGTAAGAAATGACAAATACATATAAGTCATAAATTAGTAAATAACTATCATCTTAGTACTTAAATATAATATTACAAACCATAATGTATTTCTAAAAGTTTCTAAACACATAACTAATAATTTAAATACTAACTAGCTTAGACTAAAAATAAAAGCAAATAACTTATTCCATAATATTCCATGAACTTTCAATCTTGAAGTTCTTATTGAAGCTAAACTCTTGGAAGTGACTAGCCATGGCATAAGTGTAAACTTGAAAAGACTATTAGAGTATGAGTGAAACCACGGGCTCAGTGAATAACCATAACTTACCACATATCAAATAAGTTAGTAACAATCATATGAAATGCATCATTCAAGCATATGTACAAATACAAGCTTAGATAACCCGAAATCCAAAGCAAGATGAAGATTTATGCCCTCTCATCGGGGTTAAAGAAACACAATACTATAGCCTACCTACTCAGGAGAGACTAAGCATACAGGAAAACAACAATACTCATTTTAATCATCCCTTTAAATTTATCATGTCTTAACACTCATTTCTTGTTTTAGCTTTAGAAACTCCACTAAGTGTTAGTCATTTCAAGCAATACCATAAGCGGCATTTTTTATTTACCGTTTAGTTCCTATGGTATCAACAGAACGAAAATAATCTTGCGAATAATAATAGCTTCCTTGCTTAGATAAACCAAGCATTACTATTTATGTTTTTATTGTGTATTTATAATCCTAACGACTTATCTTTAGGTTATCGTTTTCTAACTATAAGCGTAATTGGTTGTTTATTCTTTATTGCATTTAATATCTTAGCCAAGTTATTCTTATATCTTAAGTTTTCATACCCATTATGAAATCTTATTAGTAATATTTAATACTATCTATGAATCTTTATTTTAGGGTTTAAAACTATATGTAGGCTCCTTACTACTCGTAATTCTATTCTAGAGTCTTTGTTAAGTTTAATAGTAACTATCCATTTTCTATATTTATATTTTTATCTATTTTTACGGGAATGAAAAATTCTTGGGGTTTGCAAGCTATGTCATTGAATGTATGTTCAATTCGATGATTATCTATTTTCATGGTATTTAATGATGTTATGATGCCAAGGGTCAACCTAGTGACATCACCCATGGACTCTCAAGAGAGAGGTTCTAAGATCAAATATCCTTCCCCTCTAGTTATAATGGCTAGGACAAAAAATCATGTAATGCTAAATAACTTTTTTTTTTTTCTATTTACATGAATAGGAAAATAAGGTTAGACGTCATATATAATGGATAGTGTGTCATATATTATATGAGTAGATTTGTATGCTTAGATAAGAATTGCATGCCATCCTAAGTATGAGATTGCATAAATACGTCGGATTACATAAAGGAATTCATAGAGTGGATTAATTAATTAATGGATATGTTAATTAATTCAAGTAATGCAATTTGAAACAATTAATTTTGAAATTTCCAATTAACTGATACAAGATTAGTGATTGTCAAGTCCAAGTAATCTTTATTGCAATCTATAATGGAAATTTCCATGGGGTAGGATAATGAAATAAAAATTTGAATTTTATTTCTCAATTACATAGATTACCTTAGTGCAATTTATGATGCTAGGTATGTTTTTAAATGATATTTAATTATGATATTTTTTTATAATATATTAATTGCTATTAATAGGTTAATTATTTTTAAGGTAGATAATAAAACAATAAGTAATCTTGGTACTCATAGATATGTATTTTTGAGGATGCGACTCCTACTCATACATATGCTATGGGTAGATAGGTGTATTCGGTTAAAGATGAAGTGTGAGTTGGCATTAGATGAATGGAATTATAAAACTTTGGTCGAATTGAATATTCTCATGCTACATTCATAATAATCATTAACGATTGCATGTAAATTGTAACACCCTAACCTGCTGGTAGTTACAACCCGCCACGTGTCTTCTCTTATGTAAGACACGCAAAGGCTCCAACTACAAAATCCATAGATATAAACATATAAAATAATCTTCATGAACTCTCTCAGATGGTACATTAGAAGGTTTAAAACCTGTTTAACATATAAAAAAATTTCTTTAGAATATCTTGTTGATCAAAACATATTGGCAAAACCAAAGCCAACAATTCCAAAAATATTTCTAACTTCACAATCACATAATACTCTTAGAAACTATTAGAGATCCAAAAACATAAAAATCTAAAAAAACTTCAGAACATATAAAAATCTTTAACATAATTCCAAATACTGCATAAGATCTAAAAATTCTTTTCTTCAAATCTTATATCTGAATCTATTCCTCAGCCGAGTAGTCTGAACCACTATCGCCATCCCCTTAATCTATATACAAATTACATCCAGATATATCATATACTATGTCATTTTCACATGTATCTAAAAATGAAAGGAATGAGCAGAACGCTCAGCACGCCAGACCATAAAACAAATACATATACACATGTAACATATATATCTAATGCAATTAATCATATTATTATCTTTATTAAGCCAGCCAAACAATACAATTTAGAACTATGAAATCCTAGTTCCAAACTTGGAGTAACTCAGACCCTTGAAAATCAACCAACATTTTAAAATAGGTAATTATATACATATATTGGTAAATAGGTACTCCCCAAACACTCGCTTCCATACTGCCAAATCACCTAAATCTACTAGAATCATCTCAATGCACGAGTCAATTAAGGACAACCTCACACAAAGATCATCAAGATGCCACACCAATATCATTGTCTGCCAGGTCTTTATTAGTTATAGCCAAACACAACCAGAAAAACAATTTATTTAAGTCAAATAGATTTAGATTAATTATTTTATGTTCCTACAACTAAGCAAACAAATTACTAAATATACACGTAAAAACAATAAACAAGGAATGGTCGTACCTTTTCAATTTTAGAAACAAATTTTCAAAGCTACAATCTCCCTTAACAATAACCCACAATCACTAAATCTCCAGCTAACATAATATGAACAAAAACAATTAAAAACTTCAACATGAAACCAAAATTTAACATATCTAATTTCTCCAAAACCCTAACCTTTTAAGGAAACTCCAAAATAGCACCTTCTTACTTGATCAATTTCCTTAAAATTCTAATAAAACAGATCTCACTCCAAAAACCCTAATTTTGCAAATCAATAAAAATAGACATGTATCATCAAAATTACATCTTATGATAGATCTAGATTTATGAAGATCAACTTACCGTGATTAGATCCTTAAACCCCTTGCTAATTACCAAAAGATTAGATCTTGCACAGAACTAGGGTTTACTCCAACAAAAGCTCCTTCAAAACGAAAAGAGATCTAAGGAAAACCATCATCAATTCTTGTAATCTTAATGAATCTTGTTTAGATTTGCTTACCTGATCCAAAATCTTTTATCTCCTCTAAATCCAATGGACATTAACAAACTTGTAGAGTGGATTTTCTAGGTTTATGAATGATTTTGGGGAAAGAGGAAGTCTAGTTTATATAGAAGACAAGAAATAACTGTTTAATAATGCATCTTCATCTTTAGTAACGTTTCTTCATCTTTAATAATGACGTCTCTTCATATTTAATAATGGCATCTCTTCATATTTAATAATGTCTGTTCATTTTAATAACGTTTCTTTATCTTCAATGACGTGTTTTTTTTAAACGATATCTCTTCATCTTCATTTATACATTTGATAACCGACCAAACAAAAATCGACAAAAATTAATTAAGCATTAGGATTAACCATAAACTCTCTATTTTATATCAAATGACATCTTTGCCCTTCAATATAAAATATTTATTGTATATTACATAAATATATCATATTTTCTAAAAGCTCAAATTTGCTAAAATAGCAAACATGATGTAAAGGTGTTATTTTATGAATTCATATCTTATTAAGTAAAGGAAGCTTAGGTTAAAAGCTTAGTTTATAACATATAGATTATATGCGATCATACTATGGCCACTTGGTTGTGAATCTTCGAATATACCTAGTCTAAGGGTTTATTAGGTCGGGAGTTTATTATTTTATTTATAATCGATTATTGGCACATGATACCTCCGAATGCATGATGATTGTTACACTGAAAGTTTTTGTGAAATCCTTAGTATGTATTAATTCGAGGCATAGTGGATATTACTTAACCAATGACTAAGTCCGTTCTTAATGATCCCAATAGAGGAATTGTTTCTACAATCTTGGAGCTGCTAAAGGGCTACTTTGTGTATATACACAAGTATCTTTGGCTAAGCCATCAATTGCTACTTGTGAGGCCATTTAAGGGCAACCGGATGGATAAGATGCAAGCCTGTGCATATCACGTATACTAGTATAATATATCATTGTGAGAATTATGTAATATTGACAATTTATCTTATATGTTTGTGATGTACTTGCATGGTTATTGAATATGAGTTAAGTAAGAGGTTGGTGTAAACCTCAAGTGACGAAGATGGAGCGAACACAATAGTTTGAGGCTCAGGGAATAGGGATGGGATTCAATAGCGTAGCATATGTGATGCCTTTTATTTATGTTTTTGTGGAAGGCTTAGTTTTGTGTATTATAATTTCTATTATTTTTTTTTTTTTTTGTGTAGCTTGCATTACCATATAGATTAAGGTTATTGTTGTCCTAAAGTTGGCGTGCACCAAAAGTTGTTTTATGTATTAAATTGATATTTTAAAGTTTAGGTATTAAATCGATCAATTTTAAAGTTTAAGTATGTTATTGTGTATTTTTCTACAGTTTAGATATTATTTGCAATATTAACCCTAAAATATAATGATCATGGATTTCTTAATCTTAAAATCATATTGATTATTAAAAGAGAAAAAATATATGAGTTAGACAAGCTTGCTCGAAAGACGGACAATTTTTAGTTATACAATTTTAAGTCAAATTTATAATTTTATAATAGCTTGTAAATTGAACTTTCCAATAGCCATAAGCCTATAGTTTTATAATGTTTAAAGTTATGGATTGCATAATTTGAAAAATCAACAGTACTATGAGAGATTTAAATAAAATACTATGTAAAAGTATATTATTTAGTAAGTTAGAAAATTAGTATTTGAGGTTAAATGACAGTTGGCTTATGAATTATAACCATTTTAAATTCAGATAAATATTAAATTTGGTACTTAAGTTTTGTTTAAATACCTAATAAAAATTTATATATTGCTGATATACGTGTTGTTCCATCAATCAACTTAATAAATAAACACCTAAGGCAACGTAATTTTTTATTTATTTATATATCTCTCATACATACATGTCGCTCATACATGCATGATGTATCCATCTATGATCCATAGATATGTGTGTGCAATTATAAAGCCAAGATTACTATGTAACTAATGTTAAACAAAAACATCATACATGGAAACAAAGTCGCTGTCAATTTTTTACTTATATCGAAGAATGTCTCTGTCACTTAAAAGAGCAAGTACTGTTGGGTTCTCATGCAATGATTTTATTGATGATGTGGTAAAATTTTTTAGATCTAATGTCTGAACATAACAGACACCTGAATAAAGCGTAAAAAGTTAAAAAGCAAAAGATCATTAATACCAAATTCTCGCTTTAACCCTTAGTTGAAATATTCTTAGTTAAGCCATTTCAAATTGTATTTCCCTTTACTCCTAATTTTGGGGAAAACTTTATGTTATTTTTAAATTGTGATATTGATGCTGATTTATTTTTAAACCTTTATATTGCATTAAACCTGCTCAAATTGCGATTTCAATCTAAATATTAAAAAATTTTAAATTATTACAAACAATTTCCTAAATTTGATCCTGGGGTATTTTAACACCCTTAAATTATACCATCAATATGTATTTTAATTGAATAAAATAAACAAACTGTTTTATGTTATCAATTGATTGTGGTTTACAAGAAGTAACTTTCACTTTTTATTTTAGAATTGGTTTTTGCTTCAATTAAAAAAAGAAATATTTTAATTTAATTTTAGCAATTATTGAAAATTTATAAATACCTCTACTTGGATAATATAAATAGAGATAAATACACAAATAAGGACAGATATAATTCGCCTTAGGTTACAGTATAATTGAATTGTGAAATGTATCATGATTAGATTGGACAATATGAGGCGGCCAAAAAAAAAAAAAAAAAAGACCGAATAATACGAATTAAATCATGACTCTATTTCCAAATCCACACTTTTTTTCATTTTATTTTCCAACGAAAAGTCTACGTGGTTTAATTTAAATCGAAGTAAATTAAAAAAGAACATTGGCCATGTATACATACAAAGTTACTATTTGGTTCTGATCATTATTGATTTACACCTACATGCAATCTTAATGCCTACTAGCTAAGTTACCATTCTTTCGCATGCATATATTTATATAAATACAAATTAACTACTTGTTTAGGGCATTAATTGAAATTAATTCTTATAAATAAGATCAAAATGAAAATAATTACCAATTTACCACATCAAAATCGCGTTTTTAGCACTGGATATACGAATGAATAGTAAATACATATATATCGTATCTCTAAAATGCGATATGTGTATGCATATCTTGACTATAAGCCATGATACATGTTTGAATGCATAGAGCGATATCGCGGTTATTCCACAGAAATATTTATATGGCGATTAATAATCGCGATATTACGATGGTACTCAAATATTAAATCACGATTCTTTCATACGATTTTTGTTTAAAATTGAACATCATATTTTTAAACGGATTTTATAACAAGAAATTGATAATTATTTATTCAAATAATATATTAATAATTATTTTATATAGAAAACTTACATATGTATTGACTCATATAAAATACTTTTTTGGAGGTATTACATTCCACACGACGCTTTTGGTTTAATTCTCCCATCTCGATTGCTGGTGTAAACTATATAGCTAAGCAACAAAAAAAAAAAAGGTAAAAATGTAGTCATATAACATCATGTAAAAATCGACTGGTGTGATTTAAAATTAGAC
The DNA here is from genome assembly GCA_024138025.1 of Combretum micranthum. NCBI lineage: Eukaryota > Viridiplantae > Streptophyta > Magnoliopsida > Myrtales > Combretaceae > Combretum > Combretum micranthum. Next base: position 146,355 of record JAMXBD010001852.1, on the reverse strand, counting down.
AACCTCAACCTGTTTGAATGAATATCTAGTAGCCGTACGAAGGACGAACTATCCGATTCCTTAACCACTGGTAGCTTTGGCCTTTTCAAATTGAAGAGACAAACCATGGCCTACATAACATGCAGACATGGCGTTCAAGCTTTTTGCAATACCCAATTTTTCCTTATTTTCGTGTCGCGTTATATTTTCACAAACCCACTCACCATATTTCTCTCTCTTTCTAATTGCACATTGAACAAGACACTTGTAAAGTTCCATTTTTTAAGTCACTAAATATAAAATTCCAAAGAGATAAATAATGGGTACTGTACTAAAATTGAGTTAAGAGGCAGCAAGAACCAAAAAGGAGGTCTTTGTTGAACTAAACACCTTAAAATCCTCATACCATAAAAAGCTTCAAACTTCTTCTTTACTGTAAGGTTACTACTGCTAAGTTTCTAACTTTGTGAAGCTTTTAGTTACTATTATTCTCTCTTTAGGATGTTCAGCTAGGTTAGTTTCTTCCACTAGCTCATTTTTTTGAAGATCTTTTTAGATAGGGTTTGTGTTTTATATTTTGGGGATGTTTGGTTTGCCTTTTCTGGGTTTGAATGTGATAGTTTCATAATGGGTTTAGGGTTTTGGATTGGAAAGATCAAAGCTTTATGAGGCTCAAGGGGTTTTTGTGTTGTATAAAAATTGGTTTTGGATGATAAAGCTGAAGGATTTGGCAGAAGTTTTGGTGCTATCGAAGGGGGTGGGTGGGTGGGTGCGGTTTCTTTAACAAATTTGGTAAAGTATGGGATATTGTTGTGGTAAAAGTTTTTTTTGAGAAGGGAAGGAAAGTGGCTTGAGATTGTATCTTTCTGGGTTGTCGTGAGTAGTCTTGTATTTTGAAGCATGAGACTTTCTCCATCTGGGTTTAACCATCAGCCTGAGGAAGGTAAAGATTTTAACAGACTTATGTTGAAGTTCTTGACATGCTTCAATTGCATACTTTTTTATTTTTTGGGGCCAGAGTTGTATGTTTATTAATTGAATCTGTGTAGCTCATGCATTTTTTTTTTCAATTTTATAATAGTGAAAATCATCATAGTTGCATACTTTGTGTATGGTTTTGTTATGCAATTACCCCAAAGGATTTCTTTTTGTCCCCATTATTTTGCTTGAGAAGTTATCTGAATTGTTGTTTTGAGCCATATGTGGTATGCATAATAGATGATGTGCATGGTTTAAGCTGCAATAGGAAGCAATAGATAAGTTAGTTCCGTGTACCTTGCTCTTAATTTGCTTTAATATATCATTAGTTTCATGCCATCTTATGGTTTATATAAATTCACTTAAGTGCTTCTAGCTTTGAACATGCTGTATTTTAATAAGGGGGAAAGTATTTGTATTTTCTGTAAGTATTGTTTTTTTTTTTTTTCTTTTTTTTGGCCAAAGTTCTGTAAGTATTGTTTAGTCTGGATGGATGGAGCTTTGAATCTAGAAATCCTTGTAAATGTTTGAACTCCTGTTCATGTGAACTTATTGCTTTCTCCTATGATGTGATCAGAGTATGTCAATGCTGTTGTGATATTGAGGCTACGTATTCATATGCATAATTGTTGTTGCAGGGGAGAAGAAATGCTTGAATTCAGAATTATGGCATGCTTGTGCAGGTCCGCTTGTGTCACTACCCCCCATTGGGAGCCGGGTAGTCTATTTTCCTCAAGGGCATAGTGAGCAGGTCAGTTTAGAGAATTCAAGTTCCTTTTATCAAATTACAATTTGATCTGCAGTACAATCTCTTGTAAATTGATGCATAAAGTGTGGACATAATTATAAACATCGCGAGGAAAAAATATTTTGTATGGAATTGTTATGAGAGAAAGCGCATTTTTCATCATTATTGATAAAATGCTTTCATATTGATTGGGATTTTCCATTTTGATCAGAACTTTGGCATGGGATTCTTGTTTGCATCTACATGTCTTCCAGTTGACAAGTGCTCTATATGTTTCTCCTTTATTCAGAGTTTTTTAGATGGATTTTTTTTTTCAATACTCTAACCAAGCTACTTTATTTATTTATATATTTTTCGGAATATACTTGACTCCTTGCTTGATTGCTTCATTGCAGTTCATTCTAGCTGATCAGCACAAAATTTTACTGCAAAATTTTTCTGTAGAAAATGAAAGAATTTACAGCAAGTCATTATAAGTGCTCTTACTCTTGGAAATCTGGACTTGTGGTCCTGTTTTTAAGTTAAATTTCTATCAGATTCCTTTCTCAATGAAAGATAAAATAATGCTGTGCTACAGTTTCTTATATGAGATTATACTTGCTAAATCATTGTTGAAAGAGCTGAAGCCTATGATCTAATGCTTTTTGTGTCTATTTCTTTGGGCATACCTTCTGGCTTTGGTTTTAATGTCACATGGAACTTTCTTATCATTATTTCCTCATACAGGTGCTGCTTCAACCAACAAGGAAGTTGATGCCCACATTCCAAACTATCCTAATCTGTCACCTCAACTCATATGCCAACTTCACAATGTTACCATGCATGTATGTTGCTTTCATTTTTTTCTAACCTTTTGGAGTTTTATCTTAACATGGTGGATTAAGGTATGATTATCTTGTAAATAACAGGCGGATCTGGAGACAGATGAAGTTTATGCTCAAATGACCCTGCAACCTCTCAGTCCTGTATATCTAATATTCCTGTTTTTCCAGTCCTAATATTTCATGGCATTGCTGTATAGATGTTATCTTTCTCATGTTATGCTGCTCTAATTTATGTTTTCAGCAAGAGCAGAAAGATATATATCTACTCCCTGCAGAGCTAGGCACTCCAAGCAAGCAACCAACAAACTATTTCTGTAAGACATTGACTGCCAGTGATACAAGCACCCATGGAGGATTCTCTGTTCCACGTCGGGCTGCTGAAAAAGTGTTTCCTCCTCTTGTATGTTATACTTTGTTGATAGTTTTTCTGGTCACTAATATTTTCCTGCTATTTGTGCCTTAAATCATATAATTTATTGTGTCTCTAAAATTTCTTCTTCAGGATTACTCATTGCAGCCTCCTGCTCAAGAATTAATAGCCAGAGATCTTCATGACAATGAGTGGAAATTCAGACACATATTTCGAGGTGCATTCCCTTTAAAGGCAGATGATCTTCTTTGTTATGTTTCCTGTGCTTTAAGAATAGATAATTTCTTTCCTTTTTGAGTGGACTTCTTCCTTTTTTTTCCCTCTCTTTTGGGCCATCGGCACTTTGTATGTCGAATCTCTCTATAATGGAAGTCCCTCTCTTGCTCTAGCTTGAGATGTCTCTGTGGTACAAATGGTCCCTTTGAATGTGCCTGAATGGCATTGACTGCCAATGAAGTAACCAATCAATTGCTGTTGAGAACTGTTGTAAGTGAACTTCATATTAATTATCACAAGAAAAACTTTAATATATATATATATATATATGTTATAGTTCTCACTCAAGCCAATAGCTTTGCCAAACACACCTGTTGGCTGGTGCATTGGGTTACTAAAATGGGGTCGAGAGGTATGCTCCTTCAATTAAGATGCTCTCTCTCTCTCTTTAAACTTAAAGCTACGCATACTAGATAGGAGTGGGTTTAGATTGTTTATATAAAGGAGAGATCAAAATTATGCTAATGATGATACTATTATCAAGCAACTGAAGTATGCGATGGAGTAATTAATAGGTTTAAATGGGGAAAAAGAAAATTTGAAGGTAGATAGATCGTTCTTTATCAAAAGAAAAAAATAAGTTCAGTATTTGTGGGAAGATTTAGCAAGAAACTAATTTTTACTGTCGCAGTTAAAAAAAAAAAAAAATATATATATATATATATTGATGTGGATGACCATGATTATGTATTGCTTCTATTCTTTTTTAAAACCTTACACAATATCCATTAATGGAGACAATACGGTGCATTGCATTGAAAGAATTAAAGCTATGAAAACATATGTATTATCATTAGTAAGTTGGGTAATAATTAATTAATCATGTTGGATATGAATGAATTATCACTGCTCCATTTATGAAGATTTTCTTGTTGAGGGTTCATAATTGAGCAAAGACCTATTATATGCTGATCTTATACACAAAAGATGTGATAAAGTTATTGATAGATTTAAAAAAATATAAAAAAAGACAAAATGAAGCTAGATAGATCATTCTTTATCAAAAGAAAATAATAAGGTCAGTATTTGTGGGAAGAGTTAATAAGAAACTAATTTTTACTGAGGCATATATAAAAAACATTGATGTGGATGACCATGATTATGCATCGCTTCTATTCTTTTCAAAATCTTGCACAATATCCATTAATGGAGACAATATTGTGCATTGCATTGAAAGAATTTAAGCTATGTAGAACGTATGCATTATCATTAGTAAGTTGGGTAACAATCAATTAGTCATGTTGGATATGAATGAATTATTAGTGCTCCATCTATGAAGGTTTTCTTGTTGAGGGTTCATAATTGAGCAAAACCTTTCATATGTTGATCTCATACACAAAGCACAACAAAATATAGTATCTAGATTGGACAGATTGGTATCAAAGACCTTGCATAATCTCTCAAATGATTCAGTGTGTTTTTTTTTTTTTTGGCTCCTCTTCCTTCTTTTTTTTCGTTTAACTGATGGGATTTGCAATAACTAGACTTGAGCATATGACCAATCCTAAAAGAGCATGCATTGTTAAGTCCAGTTTGTTCTGTTAGGTAGCTCCAAGAGTGGGCTAGGTAGGATTTGAACATGGGATCTCAAGCCCTTGTAAGCTGGCCTACAAGAGGCTACCCCTCGGTTAGAAGTATGTATAATTGATATCAGCTAATGGCATAACTTCACCTTGGCTACTTGTTCTGTTGTTATGCACCATCAATGAGTCTTGTTCTCTTGTACAGGTGCAATGGAATTCCCTCCTCCATATTACTTGAATATTTCTACTTGTTTTTTTAATCTCAGGTCAACCCAAGAGGCATCTTCTTACAACTGGCTGGAGTGTGTTTGTTAGTGCAAAGAGACTTGTTGCTGGAGATTCTGTTCTTTTTATCTGGTAGAACATTAATTTTCGTTTCCCTTTTTTGCCATATTTCATATGATATCCTAGAAGAAAGTGGGCAGTGCTTACATTAGATGTTTAAACTTGCTTAATTTTTTTGGTTAATTAGCAGTGACAAAAGTGTTAACCAAAGGGATTGGTTTAGTGTTTAGGACCTATACATGGTCATGACAATTTTATGAGGTTTTGGCTTTAAAACTCAAGGGTAAATCTTGGGGACACCCATAGAGTGCAATCTGGATTTAGTCAGTGCAATGGTAATTATGGGATAAAACTATTAATGATGCCAGGGCTTTTCCTGTGCTGAAAACGAAATCTAAGTAAAACTTGTTTACAAAAGGAAAGCAAAACATAAAACATAACTTGCAGTTTGCAAACCCAAATGTATACATTGTCAAAGTCTCCAGCTTTTCACACAGAATGTTCCCCCCCTCTTCCCTTCAAATAAACCACTAGTATTTTCAATTCAAGCTGTAATGGTGACATCTGTCTTGTATAGCATTATCTGTGACATATGTTTGATAAATTCATTTTTAGTAATATCATCTGTAAGTTTGTTCATATAACTATCGAATTTGTGGTTAGTGAAAAATTTTCATATTACCCCTCAAAAATGTCACTTATATACTGTGTGCACTGGCTATTCTGCAATTACTCTTTTCTTTAGTATGGATCTTGCCAAGAAACAAAGACCAAAGGGTTTATAAATTTTCCAACTCTTGTATTATTAGAAAATTTCACTTTACTACTAATTCAGGAATGAGAAGAATCAGCTGCTTTTGGGTATTCGGCGAGCAAATCGTCCTCAAACTGTTATGCCATCATCAGTTTTATCAAGTGACAGTATGCATATTGGCCTTCTTGCTGCGGCGGCTCATGCAGCTGCCACAAACAGTCGCTTTACTATCTTTTACAATCCAAGGTGCAATATCTTTTGGTATGATGAATGAGATATTAAAGATTGTAAAGCAAATCTTATTTGTTTGAAATACTTGATTCAGGGCAAGCCCCTCAGAATTTGTTATACCATTGGCTAAGTATATTAAAGCAGTCTATCACACACGAGTTTCTGTGGGTATGCGGTTCAGGATGCTCTTTGAGACAGAGGAATCAAGTGTTCGTCGGTAGGGAACAATTCTCTCTTTATACATGGTTACCCAATAACTTCATACTGGCTTGCAAGATAATACTATGTAGACCATTCCTGAATGGACATGAGAAAAATTGTTGATATTTTCTCTAAATCTTTTCCTGGCAACTCAGGGTTTATGCAGGATGTGCATGCTCATTGTTAAACGTGCATCTGTTCTTTTCTTTCGACTTATTTCAGATTAATGTAAATCTTTTTTTTTTAAATAAATTTTATAGTGTATACTTCTTACTAATTTTAGTTTTTGCATCCAGATACATGGGCACTATAACTGGCATTGGTGATTTAGACCCTGCTCGCTGGCCAAACTCTCACTGGCGTTCTGTGAAGGTTGGATGGGGTGGATTTCTTATTTCTTTTTAAATCTTTGTTTGATTCACAATAATTTTTCATTCATTACCTGAAAGCAGAGGGCAGGTTTGACATGATAACATCGTTCTCCATGCATGCAGGTTGGATGGGATGAGTCCACTGCAGGGGACAGGCAGCCGAGAGTATCATTGTGGGATATTGAGCCATTAACCACATTTCCTATGTATCCATCTCCATTCCCTCTACGACTCAAGCGGCCTTGGCCATCTGGACTACCGCTTTTTCATGGTAAATTGGGTTTCAGCTCCTGATTCAGATGATGTAGTTTCTACCCTCATCTCTGTCTAAACTAAGATGATCCATTCTCTTTTTAATATATTAAATTCTTATCAGTTAGCCTTAAAAGATGGTGATATGAGAACTAATACTTCATTTATGTGTTCCAAGGGGGTATTGGAGATCAGGGCATTCAGTCTTTAAGCTTCCAGGGCTTTGGGGGTTCTCCTTTGTTGCAGTCAAGGCTTGATGCTACTTTTTCTGGTATGCAACCTGACATGTACCAAGCAATGGCAGCTGCTGCATTTCAGGAGATGAGATCATTTGATCCTTCCAAGGCTGCCACCCAATTACCTATGCAACTCATGCAAACTCCGAGTGCTGCTACTGGTTCCGTGTCTTATGTTCAGAGGCAGGTGTTACAACAATCACAACCTCAGAGTAACTTTCTTTTAGGCATTCAAGAAAACGAGGCCCCAGCACAAGTGCAGCTTATGCAACAACAACAATTACAACGACAACACTATAATGGGCAGCAACTAGAGCAGAAACCTCAGCTGCCTCATCAGCTTCAGCAACCTCAGCAGCTTGGCCAAATATCCGTTCAGCAGCAAATGCCAGATGCAGTCTCTACTTTACCACAATACTCATCTATTTCTCATTCTCAATCTGCATCTCTGCAGGCTATATCACAGTGCCAGCAGCAACCCTTTTCTGAGGGTGTTGGAAATCCCATTGGTACATCTGGTGCCTCTTCTATGCATGATCTTCTTGGTTCATTTGGCCAGGATGGGGTGTCCCACTCGCTCAACTTTACTGGTTCCAACCATGTAATGCCTTCTTCCTAGCACATGGCAATGGAACTTCAGCTTCTTTCTGAAACTGCCTTTTCATTTGTTCAGGTTGGACAGTTGGGAACATCACATTCAAATGTTTCTGAACTAGCAATGTTGCTGCCTCCATTTCCAGGGAGAGAATATCAAGCATTTAATGGAGCTTCTGATCCCCAGAGTAGTGTTCTATTTGGGGTTAACATTGATTCGCCATCTCTTATGCTGCAAAATGCTGTGCCCCCGATGAGAAATATGAGCAATGAAGGCGAATCACTGTCTGCATCATTTGCTGCTCCAAATTATTCCAATGCTGCAGGCACAGAATTTCCTCTTAATTCAGAAATGTCCACTTCTAGTTGTGTTGATGAATCGGGTTTCTTGCAGTCTTCTGAAAATGTTGACCAAGCAAACCCTTCAAGTGGAACCTTTGTGAAGGTGAAATTCCTATGTACAAGTGTAACTTTTGTGCTGGAGAGCAAGTATTTAGATTATTTAAATCGGCAATCAGCACTGCCATTGCATGCTCAAAATAAGCACACTCCAACAGTTTAGCCAAAAAAAAAAAAAAAAAGGAGAAAGAAAGAGAGAAAAAAGTTATCCTCCCATTGTTTGCATCAATGATAAATTGTCTTTCTTACTTATTTCTTTGGTAGACAACTTCATTTGCTTCTTGGTCTGCTATTCTTATGCAGTGACCTCCAATACATGTTTACTTTGTCTCATCATTTGATTACGATTAGCATTTTCTTTTTTGATGCTGCTGACAAAATAACTAATCCTGATTAGAAAAGGGCACTGAATGTCTGATGAAGTAATGAAGATAATTCATATGTACTTATTTCACATTTTTTCCAGGTTCACAAGTCAGGGTCCTTTGGGAGGTCACTGGATATTTCCAAATTCAGCAGCTATGATGGGCTGCGCAGTGAGCTCGCACGTCTATTTGGCCTTGAAGGCCAATTGGAGGACCACCAGAGATCAGGCTGGCAGCTTGTATTCGTCGACAGGGAGAATGATATTCTTCTCCTTGGAGATGATCCATGGCAGTTAAGTGTTTATCTTTTCTCATTCTGTTTAAAATAAAACTGTTGCACCAGGACTGATTTATCTTTGCTGCTGTTTGCCAGGGAATTTGTGAACAATGTTTGGTATATCAAGATCCTATCACCTCTTGAGGTGCAGCAGTTGGGCAAAGAACGCCTAAATCCTGCCAATTCCATCTCAGGCCACAGACTCTCCAGTAGCAGCATGAGCAATGGCGATATTGTGAGTCGTCAAGAACTGAGGAGTTCTAGCGGTGGGATGGTATCAATGGGGTCTCTTGACTACTGAGGCCTTCATTCTTGGGAACTAAAGAATCAGTAGTTGCTTTGCATGGGCATGGAACTGTTCGATGCTACTTATTAGCAGATGACAGACTCTGCTCATTCTTCACCTTCAGTTATATGGACCTGGCATGTCTATGTTAGTAGGGTATGTATTTCGGTTAGCTACTGTAAGTCACACAGGCTAATACTCCGACCAATATGGTATGAAGTAATGAATATCTATAAGGAGCTTGATCCAATACCATAATCATGTTACCTAAGTAGTACATAAGTGCATCTTCTATTATTATTTTCTCCTGCAATTCTGTTTTTAAGCTGTGTATTTGAAATGACACCATATACATTATGGTATATTTCTTCACTTTACCGAAAGGAGGGGAAAGAAAAGAAAAGTTCTGGCTTACGGTCCAAGTCATATCATCTATTAATAAATTGAAAGTTTCAAAACTCTGATAAAGGCATTATCAAGATGACATGCCGGATATGTAGCCTGCAGGGTATTATTGGTTGATCAGAGTGATGCAGAAATTGAACAGAAAGGGTTTCATCGAGTTGGTAAGGAATTGCCTTGGTGTGTATGGTCTGGGGATAGTTAAAAAGATTGTGCAAATGGTGCGGATGGGAGCATTTGCGCCTGCATTGAAAACTTGTTAGTTGCACTTATAGTAAACCCCGCTCCAGAAAAGAATATCCGCTTGTCAGCACACTTGCTGGTCTGCCATGCTAGTTTGCTGCCGAACCATCATTACGTGTGACCCCCTCAAAAGTAAACACACCAAAAGCTCATCTCTGTTTCTTGCTACCATGGCCCTTATCTCTGTCACCACTAGGATCGGTTGACACTAAACTTTGAACCTTAGCCATGCTGAGTTCACTAACCCACTACACAATCAACGAGCAAACATGCTCTAACAAATCACGCGCATGTAGTACTTTAAATCATGATAAATCTGTCATATCTCATATGCACTCTAATAATGTCGTGTTCTATGTGGCGGGGAGATTTGCCGGCCATGGAGTGTGCAAGTAATAAATGCTTAAGGCTTTTCCTACACTACCTTAAACGCATTTTCATTTCAGAAAATGAGGTAACTATATGTGATAAAATCATAATTTTACTGTATTCGTGTTTGTGGAATTGGTAGAATTATATAAAAACCTGTAAAACTGATAAAATTGTAAACGTGTAAAATCATATAAAAAATTCATAATTTTACTTGAAATTTGTATCTTAATAATTTTTATCCGTCGTGATTTTCACAACCATAAGTAATAGAAATGTAAGCAATGGAGATAGATATTCTAACATATCAAATCCATTAATCATTCATGGAGGTCTAATTACAAGAGTTAAAATAAAGAAGATTAAGAAAATAAAACTTACATGGGGATTTCACCAAAGCATTGAGATTAGATTATGATCAAAGGCTTATAAATATATCCAAGATGGAGCTATTTGAAACTTTTAATATACTTATTTATGCTATCATGTAACAGGGGTTCATTTTATTATTAGGCCCATGTTAGTTATGATTTAAATTAGCATGTTAAGTCCGAAATTTATGTTTTATTTCACTTAGGGTTTTCTTTTCTTAAGATTACAGTAGGATATAAATAGACACATCTATTGTTCATGAGAGATTTTAATGAAATATTATTTAGAATTCTCTTATGAGATTTTCCCTTGTTCCTTGAAAACAAACTGGACTCATCAAGATTTTTCAATTTTGTGACGTTTGCTCTATTATCTTAGGTTCCTATCTACAAGACGATAGCTGGTCTAAGGTTTCTTCTTTCCATTGAATATTATACTAAGGTTCGTGGCTGCAAGACGTCATAGGGTCATGATATATTTAATTCTCTTCTTGATTTAGACATTGCTTTCCGTTCTTGTGCTATTCTAATATGGATGGGATCCATGTTAGAATTACGCAGTGGAATTAATAAGATTTAATATATGTTTTTTAGGTTTTGATTTATATAAAATAGAAAAGTAAAAGGATATGAATGATCTATCCTTGAATATGACCACCAAGAAAAGAATCGAACTAGTTATTTCACTTAAACAATATGACGCACGATCAAAAAAACAACAAAATAATAATCTTAGGGAAAAAAACTCAATAATTCTCAAAAAGGTTTTGAAAACAATTTCAAGAAAGCTAACAGGCAATTAATCTCAATCAATGACAAAAGAAAGGTTCAAAAACTTCTAATAACATAACCTAGGAACCCTTATATACTCTCATAAATTGGGCAAGGTAAACAAGTAAAAACACAAGATAAATAAAAAGAAAAGGAAACTAGCGTTTTAAAAACACATAAAATAGACAGGTGACCCCTTTGTTGATCATGGCCGTGATCCTCTCTGGATCAAAATTCTTCTCTAAGCTTTGAACAATCATGGGCGTGACAAGGGTCATCATGCTTAGCATCATGATGACCACCTAGTTATCTCCTCGAGTCTTCAAATCATACAATGATGACGTGATAGTTGTGTTGAAATTTCAAGATCTAATATGGATCTTGTTGCGGAAAACATACATACATTTTTTAAAACCCTAAATTCCCAAGTGGATCCATGTGATCCAATTAAATCTAAATAGATTATATAATACCTTTTTGAAGCTTTAGGTTTTATGGATCTTTAGCTGTTGCAGTTCGTGCAAGCTCCCTCTACAGTATCCACACCAATGGATACTCTAACCAGACCTTGTTTATATCTAGCATGTTAGAATAGTTCTGATATGTTTAGGAATCACTCACGAAGGGCTCTTGTGTTTTCTTTTGGTTACAAAATTTCTCTATAATTCTAATATAACGACAAACGCCGTTAACCCTAGAGGAGACCCAACATGTTGTTTATATATAACACTGTGCCATGAATTGTCTTTCCTGATCCAATTAAGGTTCCCATTTTAAAGGACGCATACCTTATAACATAAAAATTTTTTAATAATGATTTATCAATCTTAATCTTATTAAGATTAATAGATAATTAGATAAATCCCGATAAGCTTATTTAAAATAACCCATGATCCGTTTGATTCGTTCTTTATATGTGACCTTATTGATTTTTTAAGAATGATTTATCAATCTTAATCTTATTAAGATTAATAGATAATGTTGGCAGTAGGCCCTAAACATCTTTTTAGGCTTATAAGACATATCTGATCTCTAGCAAGACATTATGCCTACCCAAATTAAGTGAAGGTTGGTGATCCGACTCTACCTATTAACAATTAGTTATTTAGTCCATTTGTTACATTATATCTTATGATTAAACATAAGGTGTGGATCAATACACTCTTATATTGCTTAATTACATATTTCTTGAATCCAAAGTTTGATTGACTTAAACAAGTGACATTGATAATTCCTCATTAGCTCATTCGAGCACGGCCATGCATTTCTCAGTCTTACCCATCAAGAGCCTAAAAGATATTTCTCTCAAATTAATGAGAGGAACAAATTCTTTCACAAACACTCATATTCCTCCACATAACTTATTCCATATCCAAATACAGTCTTATAATCACTTGATTAAAGATGATGAAGAATTGAATTAAAATGCGGAGCTTGTTATGTAGGAATCCATGGTGTCATCAGGTCTAAGAACTAAAACAATATTGTAATGAGAAATACTTATCATATTAATTCAAATAGTATTCTCATATTTGATCATTCCAATATAATGTACTCTTATATGTATCTATGTGTTGAATCAATATCTCATGTCTATGATCAATAAAACATGATCATCATTCAGCCAACATACTAATCTTAATTCATTATTATTCCATATAATGAACGGTTAGGGATAATTTATAATAAAGTTATTTCTTCTTTATGGTTTTACTATTAAAGTCACATACTTTAATAACATAAGGAATAACGAATTTATTCATCGAAGCTTGGTTGGTTGGTAGGCAGTTGTTGGTTTATAGTAGCGTTTGTTCATGGTGATAATGGGTTTGTGTTTCAGATTTGTGTGAAAAACTCTAAATTCGATCCGAAACCCTTAGAAACCTAAGAAAGCTCAAAACTTGATGACCCACATCATGAAACCCAAGTGGGTTTATGCCGGAATTTTGATGGTTATGTTGGGTATTACTGGTGGCGTTTTGTGGCTATATTAGGTTGCCAGCGTGTTTTGGTGGATTGCAGTGGAGATGGTAGTAACTAAATGGAGAGAGGTGAAGAAGAAGAAGAAGAGGGAGGGAGGGAAGAGCATATAGAGAGAGAGAGAGGGAGAGAGAAAAAAAAATAAAAAATATATAACTATGATGACTTAAAAATTAAAAAATTAATTTTTTAAAAAGGATACCCTACCATGACAACAAGGTGCTGACTTTTGGCTTGATTCCGACCAAAACGATCATTGATGCAAAGTTTAAAATGTTTAGGTATTTTTGTGAGAAAAATTATTTTTAGTTACAAAACTATTATAAAGAAAGTTCAAGTACCGTCAAGAAATTAACCCTGTATGTGCTTCTATTAATATGTGACAAAGGATGCTAAAACATATCGAAACCAAAATTAGTTGTTTAAATATATCATCAATATTATATGTTCTTTATTTGTGTATGATATTTGTTTGATCAACATTAAGTATATTTTAATATTATTCAACTTTAATATAAACTAAGCAGACACGCATTGCATACATCGAGTCACATATTGAAGACTACTATCCTTACGTGAAGAATCGAAAAGGTCTAAGGCCAAGCTTATTCAAAGAGGCCCACCGCAATGCTCATTCTTAGGGAGTTAAGGCATACCGGATACATCCCAAGGATGAGTCGTGCCGATGGATCGTTGTGAAGGTACTCAGGGACTAGTAGTGAAGATCGCATAGACCTTCAACTACCATTTCCCTAACCCTTAATATGAAAGGCGTAAATCTGTTCTGTATATAGTTTTCGAATACCCATATACAATTGTTTGCAACATGTGGTTGTTACATAGCATGTGTAACATACGCGTAAGAATTAATAAACTTGTTTAAATTACAGTACGAGTAAAGGAAATATCTCACTAAGCATGTATAAACTTACACTCACCATAGACTTCTGTTGAAACAGGTATACTTGCAGCTCCATTTGAAAATGGGGACATTGAGGGATTCATTGATGAATTTTTGGGCTTTAATAGAAAAAATGGGAATATAGGATGAATTTATATTTAAAAAAAAAATCTTTATGAGTAATATATGATGTGCTGATATTTTGAAGATATCTAGGAATTGTATATCTGTAGATTTGAAGACAATAATGAGGGTATACCCCTAAGAACTGTAATTGACCTTATATATATTTAATGATAAGCATTTCTCTTGTTTTATTACTTAATTATTATCAATATAAATTATGCTACTTCAATAAGTTTCTTTTGATATGATGTACATCTCATGTATAGTATGGAAACCTTTGCATGACTAAGGTAATTATTCTTAAACTTTAATCTTATGCGCAATAAACTATCATGTTTAAGATACTCTTTGGGCGTGACAAGAACATTTCACTAATGCATTTTACATGTGAAGAAGCATATAATGGTAATAAAAAAAAAAACTATAACAAAAACGCTAATAGACAGACACTAACGCCTTTAAAAGCAGGATGTGTAAATGAAGAAATATAAACCCCTTAATGGTCAGAAAAAATGTGGAGTAAATATTGTCAATTGAAGGAATCATATAAAAAGTTCTATTGTTATAAAATGAAAGTACAAATAGATAAATCGTTAACAAAACTGACAAACTAAACATGAAGTTATTAACTAACTATTAAGGGATGAATTCCTCATTTATTTCATTTTTTTTTTTAAGTTGGTTTGTAATATTTGCTACTAAAGAATTTTGGATTTTTAATTTATTTATGACATAAAACTCGAAACAATGAAGGAGTAAATTAAACACTTGGAAAAACCGTAAAAATAAAATTAGAAGAAGAAAAGAAATTATAAGTCAAACAAACCCCTTTAGTCCCAAAATAAATGTGTAACTTTTATAGATTTACTTATATACTTGCTGGCTCACAAAAAGAATCAATACGAGAAATCAATCTCAACCTTGACTTCTCTACATATGCAGCTGAATAGCTGCATCTCAGTTAAGCCAACATATGCTGGCAAGTTTGAACTTGACTCCCAGAACTATCTACATGATTTGTGGAGCCTTAGGGAAAAAACAAAAAGAAAATGTAATGCATCCAGGATAAAATAATCTAATAACCAGCAGCAAAGGAGCTTTGGAATTGGATCATTTGATGCTCTTCTGGAGATACAAGCAAGAATAATGGATAATACCTCGGACCTAAAAGATTCAAGAAGCAAGAAGTTGGAGACAATTTTAGATGACACAACCACCTTGCAAGGATTTCAGCTCCGTACTAACTTGCTAGCTCTCAAGCTATTAAAACCATTGATTATTCACTTCTTTTTTGCTGCATGCAAGTCCTCGTAACCAAGAATCTGGTTTGCTTTTGATATAAGCCAACTACATTAAGAACGTACAAGATCTGTAACAAACTCACAACAATCTGAGAAAGAAGCTTCTAGTTACTAAAAGGAGACTACGGACTGGCGATGGCCAGATGGTTTCAACTTAGAAAGCTGTGTCATCATCCTCATTGTCGCCGAAAGCAATGCGCGCTGCTACATTTTTCCTGTACAACAAAGGATCCATAGGCGACACAAAATAAGAAAACATTGAAAAGGATAAAGAAACATATCTAGAACTTGATTTCCTAATCTATATGATAAGATGTCATGGTCTGTTTGGATTGTCTATTTTTCATCTGTATCTGTATCTTTTTTAAAATGGTATGTGTAAATATATCTGATTTCCATATAAATTTTATCTATATTTGTTCTATTTAATCTTTTGATGAGAACTATCAACTTTTTTTTATCTATATCTATTTCTTGATAAATGACTTATTAGCAAAAAGTTTGAAAAGTATCTGTATCTGCCGGAAAAGGCCAAAACAAACAGACCCAAACTTCCACTAACATTTATATACTCACAAAAATGCCAACATTCAACAGTCTAGGACAAGGAAACATCCAGTGTAATACTTGTCATTATTACTCATTTATTCTTTTTAAAATTGAGCGTGTAAGCAAGCAAAGTTTTTTCAGTGCAACAACTATGAACAAATTCTAGATTGCTAGCATATCTCTCCCTCAGAAATCAATATTCTTTTAAAGGGAAAAGGCACAACTCTTATTGTTTGCTTTTCCATCATCCTCTTTTGTATTTCCTACATCCTGACCAAATCAAACTACTAAACATCTTCCCACCAATAATAAAGCAAATCAGTCAACAAATTCAAGCAACAAGAGAACACCTCTGCGGGACAAAACTCTCTTCAGATAATGCCTTTTCCAGCCTTTCTTCAAATGGGGTGGATGCCAACAGACTTTCTGGTCCTGCGATTGCCATCATGTCATGTCACATAAATTTTCAAGATTGTGGAAAGAGTACAAGAAACCGAGAGAAGATATACCTCCTTGTATTTGTTTGTT
Organism: Combretum micranthum; assembly: GCA_024138025.1. Lineage (NCBI taxonomy): Eukaryota > Viridiplantae > Streptophyta > Magnoliopsida > Myrtales > Combretaceae > Combretum > Combretum micranthum. Next base: position 129,865 of record JAMXBD010001852.1, on the reverse strand, counting down.
GAGTTTGGAATTCCATTTCCATCCCACCACTTGGGTGAAACTTCAGGTTTTTCATCTTCATTCCAATGGGTAGCAACAAGCCCAATGATTGGTCTCTCTTCAGGTGTTTTAACATGCGAGGCTTCCAACTTGATGCGCACCAAGAGGTGGCTTCAGCCAAGAAGATAGGCTGGCTTCAATCTTGTCTTTATCAGCTGAAATTTCACCCAAGAAAGCATTTTTCGTGGTTCCATCTTTATGCCGCTCATCTCCCAGTTCTGAAGGTTGGTTATGGCTAAAGGTTCCTTCCTTAAGTGAAGTCCACTGAGAGACATTCTCCATGGTGTTTGGAACCGAATAAACATATTCTGACCTAAACTTTGCCTTCCCATCAGGAAAATTTGCTGTGTATGCAGGGAAAAGTGTCCCAGGTGTTTGCATATCATCAGATAGCTTTAAAGGCGTCGGATAGGGTGAGGGCTTTATTGTGATCTGATTACCTGGTGTTTTCTCACGGTTTTGACTCACATTTCCTGATGATGAACCACTTAAAGAATGCACATCAATGTCACAGTCAAATCGCACAGATTTGCTCCTATACTGAGAATTTATTGCAGACAATGATGGTGCTGCAGGAGTTAAAAACCCATCTATGTTCTTTGCATGCATTTTCGCCATATTTACACACTCTGTCCTACTGCCTTCTGCAGAGTTGATACAAGTGCTTGTTGTACTCTCAACATGGGATATACAACTGCCAAAAAAATTAAATCAGGCCTTTTTAGGGTCAGAATCTCATTCTCATCAAGGATGTGAGATTATCAGAGGAACATTTAAGCATGTTGATCATATGAGAGATGAGAATTTCAAAAGAATATATAAGCATGTCAAAAGGAAAAGCTGGAAAGCTGGCCTTATTCAGTTTTCGAGCATTACTAAATAACCATAATATCTTTCTCTAAGATTATATCAAACATATTATTAAATCATGCATGCCATAAGGTTGAAAGTTAAACCTGTTTGGTGTATTCTCCGAAGAGCTGGAATCGTTTCCCAAATGTTCATGAAGTTTGACAGGGATGGAAGGATGTGGAGACTGGTTCAACTGAGATTTCCTTACTGATGTATTTGAAAGCCAAGAATGAAATTCTGGAGCTTCCTGGTCTCTATCGGTGGAGGAGAATCTCTCAAATTCTTTGATGCTTTCCGAAGTTCAGCAGGAGTCTCTGGCAAGGCTCCACAAGCTTTAAGGAGCTTAGCCTGATATAGAGAAAAAATTATAATTAAAATGAGAAGATACTTCTTTTACCACTACTCCAGTACTCCAATCCAAAGAAAATCAGTGGCACGGTTTGTCATGCTTGAAATGACCATTAATGTTTGGCCAAAAAAAAAAAAAAAGACTATTTATAAAGGCATGCAAATAACAAATTGTAGGAACATATGCAACCCTCATTATGCTACATTGTAGCATTTTATCTTTCCATAATACTTGGATAAGTGAGTTTGATTGGCTAATAGGGAGGAAAAAAAAAACAAAAAGGAAAAAATATAAACGGATGAACAGAACTAGAAGAAAAATGCACCCAGAAACTCAGTTTCGTCTCCATGATCTAGTGTCAACAAGATATATATACAAAATTTGGCAAAATCATGGTTAAGTGATCCCGTTATAGGCACAGGTCAAGGATCTAGCCATAGGTGATCTTTATATAAAAAAGTTTGAGGGCTTGTTTAGAGAGAATTCTCCAATCTTCAGCCCATTCTTAGATCCCAAACCTGAGCCCATAACAGCTTCATGATACTCCGTAGCTTTGGCTGTGAAAACTCTTGGTCTTGGAGCATCAGTGTCATCAGTTCACCCAAGATCGGCAGGACAAATAACTACTAGGTTTGTGCATCTGATAGAAGGAGAAAAGAAATGCAATGCTTCAAGAAAGACGTATAAAATAGGTTTATCCATTGATACATTATCATGGAGTAGCTACTACAACACAAATGCCATCTGTCAAAGTGCTGCAACCATAATATGAAGGTACGGGTAATGACAAAATGAAAATTTGTGAGATGCTTCACAAGTGAGCATCTAGCTCAAGAGCATTTCAATATCAATTTTATTAATATCTTAATACACTGTCTTGAAAGCAGGGAAGACTCATAGATCATTAGCTAGTAAGATAAAGCTAAAGAGTTCATCCTCCATTACATTCTCATGTCTTTCATTTGGATTGGTTAGGTTTTGTGTTCACAGTTTTGCCTTATTGACTTTTTATAGCTCTTGTCTAGCATTATTAACAATACTCAAAAATGGGATATATAGAATGCAGTGTTGAAAGGGAAAAGTGAGCGAGCAATAAGACACATGAGTGTAATCTTTCTCAAATGTGCTTCACAGGTCAAAACTATTATCAAGCAAAGTTGTGTTCTTTTCAAATTATAAAATCCAAGTACCTCATGATCTGACACCACTCATTACAGAGGTGGATAAAGGTATTTGTATCTTATGGTATCAGTTACAGAATTCTCATACTCTCAGTTATATTGTGGAATCCAACATGTCTAGTGGCTTGTTTTTCTACTTCTTTGTTCCAAAAGCATCCACTTAATTCATGTACACTGCCTTCTACTTGTTGACACTAATTTCGATCCTATTGTCATCATTTTTAGGCTTTGGCCTGTTTAACTGGTATTCTAATATCCCATAGCTGGGACAGGGACAATATTCCACCACTATGCAAAACGGACTCTTTCCTGCTGGACAAATGATAGCTCAATTAATTTGCAGGTGAAGCTAACTGATTAAAATATCTGAACAGGAACAAGCAGGCAACCTATAGCTGTCACTAGGTCATTCCATTCACTGAAAAACGAAGGTGTGTGAAGTATCATATCAATTTGCACATGCATACTAATATACTTTTCATAATAGTTCGATACCTCATTTCTAAGTTCCTTGCCATACTTTCCTGGCGTAGAAGCTTCACACAACTCTCTTTATGTGGCGAATCATCCCTCTCTATAAATGAAAAGAACAGGACGACAACCCATTGAGATATGTGCACCAAACAGCTTCAATTTATGAAATACAGATCAATACAAAATGAACCATCCGATTCATTTCAACTGAAGTAAACACAATTTACCATAATCATACTGAATTCTCCAAACTGAATTATATCAGTAGTCAATTTACCTTCAGCCAAAAATAAAGAGGACAAGCGATTCCGCGATACCACAACCTCCTAAAAACAAACAGAACCCAATTAATCGAAAGAATTACAGTAACATCAACAAAACAGACTTCATCTTTCCTCTATAAACCCACTAAAGGTACGATCTTTATCATATTCGACCATTAAACTATAATATACAGCAAAATTCCAAAGGAATAAAGACGGTACAGGAGGCTTTGACGATCGAATACTATGAGGACGATGAGCTCTTTCATTGTCGTCTTTGACGCGAAAGCAGACGAAAAAACAATCCATAGGTCTGGACAAAGATCGGTCCAAGAACCTCAAGATCCTTCTACCCAGAAAACGTAGCTCACGAGTCAACAATGTGCATATCATTGAACTGATTGTACAGCTAATAATATCCGTTTCAGAGAAACCCTAACATGGCCTGGGTCCCTAACTTTTCACTGTAGCTGGTTCTTGATTTTTTCGTGAGGTGCGGTTATTAATCAGTGGCTTTATGATTGCACAGAGAGAGAGACAGAGAGAGAGAGAGTTAGGGAAGTTGGTGGGTCGTTTTTAAATTTGAACCAACTAAAAGAGGGAAAAGATGTTCTCCTATGTGGAAGCTTTCATTGTTGTTTATCATTAAAAAAAAATAATAATACTAACATTGTTGGAAGAAATGATATTAATAAAAAAAAATTAGAATTAATTCCTTGTTTAGGACACTAATTGAAATTAATTCTTTAAATAAAGTCAAAATAAAAATAATTACCATGTTACTACATTAAAATCGTGTTTTTATCATAGGATATACGAATGAACCGTAAATGCATGTATATCGTGTTTTAAAAACGTAATATGTGCATGCATTTCGTGACTATAAAACACGATATATGTTTGAATGTACAAAGCAATATCGCAATTATTAATCGCAATATCCGAAGAAATACTTATATCGTGATTAATAATCGCGATATTGCGATGGTACTCAAACATTAAATCATGATTTTTTCACATGATTTTTGTGTAAAATTAAATATCATGTTTTTTAAACGCGATTTTACAACAAGAAATTGATAATTAATTTCATCCAAGCAGTATATTAGTAATTATTTTGTATAAAAACCTTGGACATGTATTGAACTCAATAAAATTGTGTAAAATCCATAAAAATTACTTAGTTAATACAAAGAAGATTAAAAATTAACACAATTATTGGAAATGCAAATTAAACTTAGTTAATACAATGTGGCTGTTAAGTGGGTTGGGGAAAGAAATTTTTTTTTCCCAATGAGACGGTTATTAGAAATGAAACATTTAATTTTCAAAAATACCTATAACAAAATTAATTATTAAGTATATAAAAGATGGGAAAAATTAAAAATATATCCATATAATAGGATTGATTTGTAATTACATATGTTTAGGCAAAAGTAGGCACCAAACCCCCGAATAATATAGATATAGATGATGCGCTTAATTGTTGTCTTTATGTGTCACTTGGTATGTAAAATGATGAATAAGAATAATCTAAGGATTTTATTATTGAGTTGTTCCGAGTATTCATATAAATATTAGAAGTTAGTGGCCTTATGATCTATTAGCATCTTCTTTAATCTCTAAATTAAGAGGAACAAGTTTAAATCCTTTATCCCCATCTTAATGGTAAATATATATGCGTGTATGTAGATGTTAGAAGAGTTGGCTTAAAATGGCATAGTAGATAATGCATCCTATAATATTGCAGAGGTTAATGGTTTACTTAAAATTGAATGCTTTTACCATGCTTTCGTGCACAAAGATTTCTCATTTTCTTTATAATTATAATTTTCTTCTAAATGTATTTTTTTTTTAATTTGCAAAAGGTATACTGTTTTATTCTACGTTTAATATAGGATAAATAAAAAATTTCAACTTCTTCTCTTTATCAAAAGAATGGAAAATGTTTTACGGGATTATTCCGTAAACTATTTAATTGTTCAGATTTATATTCAGTTATGATCCCATCATCTAACCATAAAATAAATATAATAATTAGTATAATTAACTATTTTAATAGTATCTGACTTGAAATAAATAGAGTAATTTGTATATTAACTATTTTAATGGTGACAAGTGTGATTATGATTTGGTGTGAATCTTAATCATCATTGATAGTATCTGATATCGAAATATATTAACCATTTTAATCATGACTATAGTTTTTCTGAAAAAAAATTGCTTTTTTTCTTGTGGTGTAACTTTTATTTAATTCTAGAATTATTAAACGAAATAACACTCGAGTATTTATTATTCATTTTTAACTTATTTTATTCTAGCGAATCAAACTTAGTATAACTATTCATTTCAAGATCTATATTTCTTTTGTTTCTTTCTTTTTTTCCAAAACATTTCAAAACTAAACTAAGTCAAAATAGGACAAGTATTAATATTTATTAGAAGGAAGGAAAAAAAAAGAGAGGGAGAGAGAGAGGGCAACAAGTTTCAAAAGGAAACGAGCATAAACAGTTACATTCTTCTATTGCAATTTTTCTCTTTTCCTCTTTTTGTGAATTCAAAGCTAATGATTTTTTTTTTTTTAAATAAGTTCATCGTACAAATGTTAAAGCCTTATATGAGAGTTCCGGATTGAGATGGGCTAGTAAATCTCAGGAACAGGATAAAAAGGCTTATCATAAAACACGGCATTCTGCCAAATAGAGACGAAGGATTGTTGGGTAATATCACTAGTCATTAGAGAAGAGAATGTTTTATTGGAAAACCTAACAATGTAAAGAAAAATAGAGAAAATTAGAGTTTAATGTTGAAAGCATATTTTGAGATCTACCGAACATTCTTACTTCCATAACATGTTTATAGGATAAGTGAGCTCAATACATGTATAAAATTCTTGTGGAAAAATATTATCAATATACAACTCTGATGAAATTAATTATCAATATATCATAGTAAAATCGTGTTTGAAAAACGAGATATGATAATTCATACATATATCATGGGAATAAAACAAGATATGATGTTTATATATTGTTGCTATATCGTGATTAGCAATCACATTATAAGAGTTAATTATGTGTCGTGATTAGAAATCGCGATATGAATGTTTTTATTTGCATGTAAATCGCGTTTTATAAATGTGATATTTGTGCAAATATCGCGACTACAACACATGATATATAATACAAGTATACCATATAATGTTTTTATATCTTGATTTATACACACAATTTAGTAACTATATATTGGTAATTATTTTGATCTTAAATAAATAATTAATTTCAATTAGAGTTGTAAACATGAAATTATTTCGATGATAAGTTGTAGGGTATTGATAAATTATTATAATAAGTTTACAAATAAAAAAGGGAAAAAAAAAAGAGAAAAAGAAAAACCTGACATAATTTATAAGAGGCCATTCATCAATCATTAATTTTTCTAATTTTACGTTTTTTTTTCCCCTTATTTGATGGAAGGGCCCATATGCAAAAGTTCTAAAACATTTGAATGCCAGCAAAAGATAAATTATATTTAAAATAAAAGAGAAAATCCCTTTCAAGCCTTGATTAGCATGACATAAAGGAAAACACAGACTTGAAAAAACAACATGCCCTTGCATTGGCGATTGGTTGGTTATCAATTTTTCACAAATATATATAATATACACACATTTTATATGTGTGGTGAGTGTTTAAAAATTAGCAAGCTGCAACAACCAAATATGATACATTCAAGTGATATCCTTAAAAGATGGAAGAAGCCAATCCAATTGTAGTTATGAGTTTATAAAGAAAATTAATGGAGAGAAAAGAAGAGTGCTAAGCCTGAGATAAGGTGCTAAATATGGCTTTCAAGATAAGATGATGGAGACAGGCCCTCCGTAAGTTATATTATAAAGAGGCAATTTCCACAGGAAGGTACTTGTCAAGTATAGCAGGTGTTTTTGGGCTGCCGAAGCCATTTGCATGAGAGATGAGCTGATCAGATTATGTGGCAATTAGTTTCTAAGCAAATATCTCGTCTCAAGAAGGGTATAGTGCAGTCGTAGATTCGATCTAACCTAGATGAGCTGCATGATTTGCACAATTTTCTAATGGGATTCCACTCGTGGTGATTGAACGCAAGCCTATCCAAAAGAATGAAATAGAAGACGAGGATGGAGAAGTTGATGAGGATACAAGCAGTGATGGCCTCTCTGGTTTGAACATTAATGATGTTCCAAAGCTTATGATTGATCCCTCTGCCTTAGGTGACACAGTGTAATATATAACTAAATAATTTATAATGAAGAGCAAAAGTGTTATTTGTTAAAAAATAAAAGAGTTTTATGATCCATCCTATAATAATTTGTTGACATTTCACAGATACATTTAATTAACTGAGAATCATTTAAGAAAAACATGGGAAGACAGCTCAAAACCACCCCTAGGCATTTACGCCATTAGCTTTAGATTTTACGCCACCGGCATTGATGCTAGGCTACATGGCTAAATTTGCATTTTTTTTCGATGTTTAAGCTGCTAGTGTAAAATGAGGCCGCCAGCTTTGTACCAGCATTCAGACTTAGAATTTGAAAGGATTTTCATGTTCTCATTATAAACCTAGCTCTATCCTTCTTCTCTAAAACCTTTCATAAGCTAGAGAAAACCTCTCTAACCTGTGATCTTACTTCAATGAGGATCGAGATTCAAGAACTAAGTAAGATTGATCATGTTCAATTCTTTAGCGATCTAAAAGAATGATCATTTCCTAAAGTCTTCTTATGGGTTTCAAAGAGAGTTAATCTTAGAAGAGTTTTGGGGAAAACTCTAAGTTTATTGTGGGAGATTTCGTGTTCTGCAATCAAGGAGAAAGAAGAATCAAGAAATAGGTAAGTTGATTTTTTTTTTTCCTTTTAATCCTTTTGGTGATTTAGAAGTGTGATCTTTTCTGAATTTTTTATCAGTTGAAGGAAGTTAAAATTTTGGAGAAATTTTGGGAGAAAACCCTAAGTTTGGTGTTTAAAGATCCTATGGTTTTACAATCAAAAGGAAAAAGGTGTGCATGAATCTAGGGATTATAATTCTTTTGGATTTAGGGTTTGTAGTTCTTTTTGATTTAGGGTTTAGTTAATAATAGAATTATGATTTTTGTAAAAACATATTTTTGAATGAGTATTTGGTTGTGAGAAGGTGTTTTTTATGAAGTTAGTTTCTATTCCTAAAGTTATTTTAGGTACGTCCCTCTCTTGTTGTTATTTGTGATTGTAGGCTTAGTATCTATAAACAAACTTGATGATATCCGACTTTAATTGGTTTGTTGCTTGTCTTTGGCTAGGTCTAATAGATCGAGAATACCATTGCTACTAGGATGGTACCCTGATGATTAGTGTGTGGTGTTGTCCTGAGTAGAGTTATACACAGAGATCATTCCAGTAGTCTACGAGCGATACGAGTATAGTACCCAGGGTATGTAGGGAGTACCCAGTACTAATATATGTATATATCAATATTTTCTATATTGATTGTTTTTACAAAGCCATGTGTTACTCCGAGTTTAAGACTTAGGACTAGTAGCTAATAGTTCTAAACTGTGTTATTTACCTAGCAAATTAAAGATAATAATACGTGATTGTTGCATATAAAGACACATGTGAATTTGCATGTTGTTTGTTCATGCACATGTGTTTGTGGTTTGGTGTATTAGGTCTTTTTGCTCACTTTTTATTTTTTTTTTCAAGAATAGATGATCATCCCTTAGTGTTTGATCTATCTAGATATAATGTTTATGTTGACTATAAGGAGGACAATTATGGACCTAATTTTCCTATTGACTATTAGAAATCAACTATTGAGGATAGTAAATGTCATGCTCCAACGGGTACCCTAAACGTGACAGTCTGCCGTATACAATATTAAAACTTACGAATAACTATCTTAGTCACTCGGAAGCTTTCATATTGGTATAACGCTTATGTTCGCAACAAAGGGAGACCGTTGGAGTTATGCATTTTAAGATATTGACAGCGGATCATTCAAAATAGTACTTAATATATTTCATCAAAATATAAGGTTCTACAACTTCTACAGCCTGATAATCTCCATAACAACATAGTCTAAAAAGAGGATTAGCTATGCTAAAAGATTTTAGAAGAAATCTAATCTAAAACTTCAAAACATAGTTTTTCCAAAAGCTTCCCAAAACATAGGTTCTACCTGGATGACCAAGGTAGTCTCGGGTACGAAACAGAGATCCTGCAATATCAAAAATCTATTAGGGAATAAGCATACTAGTTTAGCTAGATATTCCTTATGCAAAAGTACTCATGGTAAGCATTCAACCAAGTTCATTAAACAGACATATGAAATGCAATAACTATATGATCAAACAATACATACAACTATCTGGTTTCGTATGTATAATGGATTTATCCCTCCATCGGTGGTTAGGGAATGATTTAAACTGGGCCCCAAACGATTTCCTTAAAAGTTTGCGTGCGTCTTGGGGTTCCAACGAGCTGTACTACTAGTCCTTGGGCTTTACTTACCCAAAGCGATTGATTCGATTCGGCTCGGCTACAACTTGAGGCCGTATTCCCTGAACATCCTTAATCCTCAAGATGTAGCTAAGCAGCTTACATTTTCGGTCCCACACTAAGGAATAGTAGCAAAATGCGAGATGATATTTTAAGTGATATGCATGAGCAATTTAGTTTAAGGGAATTTCCAATCCTGCATTAATTCATTTAAAACGATCAATCAATATTTGTGCACACAGCAGTATACATAGAGACAATTATAACAATCACAGATCAGGCTCTGATATACTTATTGTCCATTGATCACACATAACAATTCACATATATAATTCTCATGATATCCTATATGCATATCAATTTTTATCTTTTCCTAACATCTAGTGCTCTATTCTACAAGCACATGCACGAATACATAAATGTAAAAGAAAATCACTCGTCCATAGTGATCTTATATCAGTCAAAGTAATCTTCAGGAAGACAAGGTCTTCGTTCCCGACACCTAAACAAAAGAAATACTCGAAATGAGTATTTCATCCAAAATCTACTATAATTTCTAACTTTATCTTATTAGGTTCGTCAAAATTCGCATAAATGGAAATTCTAATTTAAAATGGTCATAACTTGCTCATTTTAACTTAGAATTTTGCATATTATATACCGTTTTTTATCTACTCGAAAAGATCTAACCATTTCTAAGGTTACTTTTATCAAAAGAAGCCATTTAGGTCTCGGAACAATAACGTACAGATTCATCACGAAAATTTCAGATTCCAAAACTCAAGTTTTCAAACTTTTTTTCATCCAAAAATCCTTGTACAAAAATATAGATATTAATATAGTTGGAAAATACTTTGAACACACACATATATTGACTTATATCATAAGCATAAATTTAGTGAAGTTGTCCCAACAATAATTTTTGTAAAACAAGGTATTCTAAAAGTTAGAAAAGTAATGCTTTCAAAATTTTATTTTTATCTTTGTTGGAAAAGTTCTTGGATTATTATAAGTAAGTATTTTCCTCTTTTTAACTTTATATATCCTTTGAAAACAATTCAAAATTTTCAAAATAATTTTAGTCTTTTAAAATTCCTACAACTTCATTTTTTTTAACAGTGTAGTTTCTAAACGTTTTCTTGATAGTGACAAAAATTTCTTAAAGTTCACTTGCTCTTAGTTTTTCCTAAAGTAAGTTTTACTTTAATAAGTAGTAATGATTTCCTTAAGTTTTTTACTAATTTTATTCCCTAAGAGAAATTTATTTTCTTAAAAAGAGGTCTTTTTGGTGATCTTGCTAACTTGATTTTCCTTAGTACTTTAGAGTTTTGATGAACTTTCACAAATAAGTTTAAAGGAACTTTTGCTAAGAAAGAATTTGAAATCTTAAGTTTTTAAAGAAAACTTTTCCATTTTATCATCTTTGAAAGGAAAATGTGTGAAAATTTACTTTGTGCATCCTTTGTTAAAACTCTAATGTATCATTGTTACTAAGACTTGTTATGAGTTTACTTAAATTTTTGGAAAAGATTTGTGAAGGTAAAACTCTTAGCTTCTGATGAAAATCCTTTCTTTAAGTAATTAGAGTCTATTTTTTAAAAGGGTTCATAAAATATATATTTTTTTTTCTTCATATTTTTGTTGAGAAAATATCAATATGCCCATGCATGAACATGAATATGTAGTCGTGAGAACTATAATCAATATAACATAATAAGATAAAATAAAAGTAATAAGAGCATAATAGTAAAGTCAAGTATTGGGAACCTTAGCTTCATCAAGGTATCTCGGGACTAAGAATAGATTAGTCCCAAAAAGAAAAGAAAAAAAAAAGAAAATTGTTTTGACTTAATAAGGACAAGTCTAAGACTAGAAAGACTACTCTTAATAATAGCATGAAAGTAAATAAATTGCATTGCATGAAAATAAATAAATAACAAGTGAGCTTATATGCTCTAAATATATATATATATAGATACATAAATATATTTAATTAAATATAAATATGGAAGCATAAAAACAATAACATAATAACAATAATAACATAATGGAAAATATAAACATGAACAAAAACAAAACATGAACATATTGTTACTTATTTAACTCTCATGAGTCTAAGAAACATACACTAAGCTCTTGCTAAGTTATATGAACATGATGAGTATATGTAAAAAAGTTTACCTAAGGTTACATGTTTGTTGAAGAGGAAAAGAAGTGGTTGTAATAATATGTGGGAAATGGTTTTTGTGGGGAAGAGTGGAAGTTTGGAAGAGAAATATGAGAGAGAAAATTTATGGAGTGATTTTGGTAGAATTTTGGTGGTAAAATGAGTTGTGCGAAAGAATGAAGGAATGATGAGGTATTTATAGAACTTTGGAGTGAAAATTGATATAATTAAATAAATTGAAAAAGAAAAATAATAGAGAGTGATGAGAGAGAGAGAGAGAGAGAGAGAGAGAGTGGACGGAAACATAGGGAAATAGAGAGAAAAATTGATTAAATTTGTTGTTTTAATATAAAAAGAAGTAATGCGTAAAGTGTGATATGATTAAAATTGTATGGGGAAGGTAATTGTAAGGGATAGGTATGGTAGTATGTAAGAATGATTGTAAGAAAAGTAAAGATAGTGAAATAGTAATGAATAGTAGGATAATACTATAAATAATAGACTAGATAATTAAATACCGGTAATAAAGAAAATACGCGGTAAACGGATATATCTGATATTTTTAGTACTGAAAATTCTAAAACTGATATTTTTGAAAACCTTATATTTTTACGAGCCTATTGGTATTGTCGAAATATTTTCACTATCCGGTATACCAAGGCATGATTTTCAAAAACTGATTCTGTTCGGATCCAGAGACACTAGAAATTTGTGAATATGATATTTTTAAGCTTTCCTATATTATTATGAACATTATCCATAATTATCTCAATTTCATTGTTTAGGGTTTAAGAACACGGGATTGCCGGATCTAGATTCGCTAGACTAAACATAGAACTATATTAACTTTATGGTTCCGGTTTGACTTCCGGTTCTAGGGTTTACTATATTACCGAAAAATTTGGAGGCTTATAGTAAAAGTTGAAGAACTTATGATGATTATTGGAGTTTCGAATATTATTTTTTTATGTTTTATGATGTTTAAGGTTTTGTTTTTAAGATAAATTGTATGTTGATGTTTAGTTTAAGCCAACCTAGTTAGTATGGAATTTTTATTGTGAGATAACTATTTTGAAGTACCCTTATACGTGAGATATGAAAGTTATTTTATGTTATAATTATGATTTAGTGAAATAATGGCCTTAGCGAATCCATCTCTAGTGAGAACACATGCGGGCTGATAACACCTTCAGTTTAAGACGTTGCACACAACTGTTGATCATGTATAGGAAATTGTATTGTAGTATTTTATGTTCTGCAAAATTAACTTGATGTTAGGCAATTCAGTTCTTGATCGAGGATTCAAAATAAGCAACTAAAGACAAAAATGTCTTTTGTCTTGGGAGAATCAATGTAACATTTCAGATATCATAATTTATACATTCTTTTTCTTCTTCTTTCTCTTTTAAAAAAAAAAAGGATGGTTTCTGCTTTTCTTCTTCTTATACGTCTTGCACAAGGGATTTCCATGAAAACAATTTAAAGTAAGTTTTGTATTTCTAAGAGAGATTCTTGGCGAGAAAATGGTATGTATTAATGAACTTTTACCATCAATAGCTAGAAATGTTAAGGAAGTTTAGGATTGGAGAAGGGCAGCAAAGAATTGAGTGATTAAACAGGTAAGTTATGGGTATTAATGATATTTTTGTCTATAAATAGAAGTTAGGGACAATTCTTGATAGAAGTAATTGAATTTCAGTAGAGTAAGATTGGTTTTAGTGGATTCAAGAACAATTTGCAAAAATGTTTATTAAGTAAATACTTTAATTCCAAAGTAGAGCAATATAAATGTGTTTATGAAGATAAAAATATTTTGGGAAGGAAATTTGTTAGTTTTCTACCATGGGAATCAAAGTTAGAAATTTTTTATTGGTTGTGTTAAAAGGATGTAGGTCCTAGTTAACAAACAAAAGGAGACGAGCGAATTTTTTGTTATTGAAAACTTTTACAAATTTTTTAACTTGGTGTGATGAAATATTGAATGAATGTGATGTAGTAAAACAACAATGTAATCATTGAGAATTTTCACACTAATACAATGAATAGGACATCAAATGCACGAATGATGCTGAACCTGAGACTTGACAAAAACCCTAGAATGAAACTATGAGTAGTAACAAGTTTATCTATATCTTTAAAATCTGAATAGAAATTTTCTAGATATTAAAAAAATAAAAAACAAGATTTCGTAAGTCGAGTCAAAAACTCAATACGTTCTCATAACCAGCCTTAAATTTCAAATGGATTAGAAGACAATTAATTTATGGAGTCTATCGACTATAAAATAATAACTTAAAGATGAACCACTAAGGTTATAAAAGGCGATGAAAATGAAAACATATCCATAACTATAAACCTCAACCTCAAATAAAGATTTGGATTATACCATCATGCTAGTTAGAGAATTCTCAGTCTACAAAGACTAAAACTCTAATTTGATCGATTGGGCCCAAAAACTATAATGCATAGGGTAAAACTCTAAAAATACTCAATCATATAAACTTTAAATTCAAAACTTCAATTCAAGGATAATCTAGCAATAATATAGAAGCCTTAAGTGAACTTTTAGAGATGAAATTCTCCAATGACTGATCTAATTATACACGCATGGTTTAGTATTCTACGAGATAACCTAGATATTTAGTCTTTTAGATATTTAGAATGGACATATGATATTTACCTTAATTTAGAATTTTAGAGTTATTTATTGTGATGGAGAATAGAATAACACTACTTGCTTCATCTAAAGGATTAATTTATTAGCTAAAGGTCAAATTGAAAGGGATATTATAGCAAATAACAAGCCACCATTTGCCCTTTGCATTTAATGAAGAATTGGGACTCACTTCAACTTGCAAGGACCGACTTTTTACCTCTCTATTTCACCATGATTTCTAACCCACTTGCATACACACAAAATAACCTCCACCAATAGCAACATATGTATCTCAATCCTACTTGAGCTTAGCATTTAATAATATTAAGATGTAGAATACAAAACCTAGCTTCCAACTTGCCAACTTTACCGTACATACATCTTGATATGCCTATGATATGGAAATCACAAGCAAATTGATCTCAAGAATACGCACTAGCAATTTCATAATCAAAGATTAACAATAAAATAAACCTTAGACTCTTACTAGACATGATGCACCAGCAAAAGAATAGTCCTAGCAATGATTTGTTAATATTATGTACAACAAACATGATTGTTGTCACTTGCCACAATCAAAGATTGATAAGAGTAATCGAATTTGAGATAAAAACTCAAACTAGATATCTGATATATGCCAAAAGAACTGTCCCTCTCGTACAATAAAAGTCATATATATAATATATATATAACTAAGGAATACTGAAAGATAGAATAGAAAAGAATGGTTTCACCAACAAACGCTAGCAACTAGCAGATCTTTGCCAGTAATGTAGACACTGGTGTTGAGAAACTGGCCATCGAATGCTGGAAACTGGAACGATCGATGTTGGCGGGTGTGGACATCGACGTTAAAGAATGGCATTCTGTTTCTTTGAACATTAGATGAACGCTGGCGGCTTACAATAGTACACTGGCGGTGTAGAGGGTTAAACCTGGTGCTGTAGAAGCTGGCCTTAATAAATTTGAATATGTGAAACTTCAATGTTGATCGAACACTGGCAGTGTAGTTCTCTAGTGATAGATGTGTTAAGAATCCTTTAGCTTCCTTTGATAATATGCAAATATTGTTCATATTGAACTCAAAGTTTAGTCATATCTGATAAACTTGATTGCCTTGATCTTCATTTGATTCCAAACGACCACTCAATACTCTTGAAGTGAGATTCTATAGCCCTTTAGCTTGAGCACTTGTAATGGGTCCTATAATTGCAGTGGCTTGATTGCCATCATCTCCTCGGGCCTGTGGAAGATTTGCCTTCAAATCTGATGGGTGTCACGCCCTAACGGTACCCTAAACGTGACAGCCCGTCATACACAATATTAAAACTTGAGAATGACAACCCTAGTCACTTGAAAGCTTTCATATTGGTACAAGGTGTACATTTACAACAAAAGGAAACCGATGGAGCTATGCATTTTAAGATATTGACAGCGGAACATTCAAAATAACGCTTAATATATTTCATCAGAATATAAGGTTCTACAACTTCTACGGGGCATTCCCCTGACAAGACTCCATAATAATATAGTTTTACTAAGACAAATAACTAAAGCTAGAAGATTTTAGAAGAAATCTACTCTAAGACTTCAAAACAGAGTTCCTCCAAAAGCTTCCCAAAATAAAGATTCTAACCGGATGACCAAGATGGTCTCGAGTACGAAGCAAAGGTCCTGCAATATCAAAAGTCTATTGGGGTGTAAGCATAACAAGCTTAGTAAGATATTCCTTACGCAAAAGTACTCATAACAAGCATTCAACCGAGTTCATTAAACAAGAATATGAAATGCAACAACCATATGATCAAACAATACATACGATTATCCAGTTTCGTACATATGATGGATTTACCCTTCCATCGGTGGTTAGGGAATGATTTGAACTGGGCCCCAAATAAACTCCTTGAAATTTTGCGTGTGTCTTGGGGTTTCAACGATTCGTACTACTAGTTCTCAGGCTTTCCTTACCCAAAGAGATCGATTCGGCTTGGTTACAACTTGAGGTTGTATTCCTTGAACATCTTAATTCTTCAAGATGTAGCTAAGCAGGTTACCTTCCCGGTCCTACGCTGAGGAGGAGTAGTAGTAAAGATGCGAAATGATATTCTAAGTGATATGCATGAGCAATTTAGTTTAAGGGAATATCCAATCCGACATTAATTCATTTAAGGTGATCAATCAATAATTGCACACATCGCAGTATATACATAAAGGTAATTATAATAATCAACAAATCGGGCTCCAATATACTTATTGTTCATTGATCACACATAGCAGTTCACATACATAATTCCCATGATAACCTGCATGCATATCAATTTTATCTTTTCGTAACATCTAGTACTCTATTCTACAAACACATGTGCGAATACATAAAACGTAAAGGAAACTCACTCATCCATAGCTATCTTCTATCAGTCGAAGTAATCATCGGGGAAGAGAAGATCTTGGTCCTCAACACCTAAACAAATAAATACCAAAAATAAGTATTTCATCTAAGATCTATTCAAATTTTCTAACTCTATCTTATTAGGTTCGTCAAAATTCGCATGAATGTAAATTCCAACTTAAAATGGCCATAACTTGCTCATTTTAACTTGGATTTTCACATATTATATACCGTTTTCTACCTAATTGAAAAGATCTATCCATTTATAAGGTTATTTTTATCAAAAGAAGCCATTCGGGTCTCGGAACTATGACGTGAGAACTGTTACAAAAATCCCAACTTTCAAAACAAATTTTTCAAACTTTCTCAATTCAAGAATTCTTGTACAAAAATATAGTTATTTGTATAGTTGAAAAATCCTTTGAATATATATATATGTAGACTCATATTATATGTATGAATTTAGTGGTTTTGTCTCAATAATGATTTTTCTAAAACAATGTGTCTTAAAGGTTGGGAAAAGCTAAGACTTTGGAAAATTTATCTTGGTTTGTTGGAAAATTTTCTTGAATTATTGTAAACGAGTATTTCTTTCTTTTAACTCAAGTTCTTAACTTTGAGAATAATTAAATTTTCAAAAAGTAATTTTTGTCTTCTAAGATTCCTTCGACTTTATTTCTAGTGGTTGAAAAATGTAGTTTTTCTAAGAATCTCTTGGTAGTGACTAAAGTTTCTTAAAGTAGTCATGTTTATGTGTTCTTAATTTTCCTAAGGTTATTTCCACTTTAAATAAATAATAATAATAATCGTCTAAGTTATTTGCTAATTTTATTTCCTAAGTATGGCTTATCTCTGAAAGATTATTGATGATTTTTGAAAAACATGTCTAAGTCTTAATATTTTAAAGTGTTGATGAAAACTTCACAAATGAGTTCAAAAAAACCTTTTGTTAAACCATGATTTAGAAATATTAAGTTTTAAAGTAAATTTTCTATTTCATTGGTTTAAAAAGAGGGTATGTGATAACTTTACTTTATGTAATCCTTGATAAAATCCCATATAAACTTCTCTAACTTTGGAAAATATTTGTTAAGATAAAACTTTAAGTTTTTATGAAAAAAAATCATTTCTTATGTAATGAAATTTATTCTTAAAGAGAGTTCTTATTTTTATTACTTAAGAAAACTCCTTTACATTATTGTTTGAAACAATATCAACATGTTCATGCATGAATGAGATTATGTAGATATGAGAAATATAACAATATCACATAATAAGATAAGATATGTATAATAATAAATAAGAGCATAATAATAAAGTCAAGTATGGGGAACCTTAGCTTCATCAAGGTATCTCGAAATTAATAATAGACTAGTCTAAAAAAAAAAAAGAAAAGAAAAGAAAGAAAATTATTTTAACTTGATAAGGACAGGTCTAAGACTAGAAAGACTAGTCTTAATAATAGCATGAAAGTAAATAAATTGCATCAATAAATAAATAAATAATAAGTGAGCTTATATGCTCTAAAGAATATATATAGATACATAAATATATTTAGCGAGATATAAATATGGAAGCATAAAAACATTAACATAATAACAATAATAACATAATGGAAATATGAACATGAACAAAAACAAAATATGAACATATTGTTGCTTTTTTAACTCTCATGAGTCTAAGAAACATACACTAAGCTCATGCTGAGTTATATAAATATGATGAATATATGTAACAAATTTTACCTAAGCATCTGTGTTTGTTGAAGAGAAAAAGAAGGAGTTGTAATAATATGTGGAAATGGTTTTGAGGAGAGAAGGGAGAACTTGGGAGAGAATTTGAGAGAGAGAGTTTGTGGAGTGATTTGGGTAGAGTTTTGATATGAAAATGAGTTGTGTGAAAGAATGAAGGATGAAGGGGGTGTTTATAGAATTTTGGAGTGAAAATTAGATTTAATTAAATAAAATGAAAAAGAAAATAAATTGAGAGTGATAGGAGAGAGAGGGTGGATGGTAATGCTTGGGATTAGAGAGAAAAATTGATTAAATTTGTTGTTTTGTAATAAAAAGAAATAATGTATAAAGTGTGATGTGATTAAAGTAGTATGGAGAAGGTAAATTGTAAGGTATAATTATAGTAGTGTGTAAGAATAGGTTGTAAGAAAAAGTAGAGATAGATGAATAGTAATGAATAGTAGAAAATATTATGAATAGTAGACTAGACAATTAAACTACCGGTAGTAAAGAAAATACGTGTAAATGCCTATATCTGATATTTTTAGTTACCGAAAAATTCTAAAACTAATATTTTTGAAAACCTTATATTTTTATGAGTCTATTACTATTGTCAGAATATTTTTACTATTTGGTATACCAGGGCATGATTTTCGAAAACTGATCCCGTTCGAATCCGAAAGACACTAGAAATTTGCGAACCTAAAATTTTTAAGCTCTTTTATATTATTACGAATTATTATCCATAATTATCTCAATTCCGTTGTTTAGGGTTTAAGAACACGAGATTGTTGAATCTAAATTCACTAGACTAAATATAGAACTATGTTAACTTTAGGGTTCCGGTTTGACTTCTGGTTCTAGGGTTTACTTATATTTACCAAAAAAATCTATGAGCTTACAATGGGTCTTCATGAAAATGCTCTAGAACATATAGAGAAAGATATGAGATATTAAATGTAGCAGAAACACCATAGTCTCCTGGTAACTCTAATCTATAAGCATTTTTACTGACCTTCTCTATTATCTTGAATGGTTCGTCTGCTCTGGGAGATAACTTTTGAGATCTCTTATTTAGAAACCTATCTTTGCTGAGATGAATCCATATTAGATCTCCTAGATTAAATGACCTAGCCTTCCAGTCCTTGTTCCCTTGAATCACTTGTTGCTCTTGAGTTTCCTTAAGATGTTCAGCTACCTTCTAATGAATCTTCTGAATTTGTTGAGACCGCTTCACTCCACTCAAGCTTTCTTCCTTTGCTGCTAGTTTAGCTATGAAATCCATAAGTAGAGATGGATTGAAGCCATACACAAATTCATAGGTAAACTTACCAGTTGAACTATGAGTCAATCTATTGTAAGCAAATTCAACAATAGGGAGACACAAGTCCCAATTAGTAAGATTCCTGCCAGTCGTTGCCCTGAGTAAAGTTCAAAGCGTGTGGTTAACAACCTCCGTATAGCCGTCTATATGTGGATGAAAAGATGTGTTGTACATGAGCTTTGTACCGAGTTCGCTTCCAAAGTGTCCTCCAGAAGAAACTGAGGAACTTAGTATCTCTGTGTAACACGATACTATGAGATACGCCATGCAAACAAACAATTTCCTGCACAATAAGGTTAGCAATATAAAGAGCATCATCCGTTTGTGACAAGGCACAAAGTGTGCCATCTTGCTAAAACGATCCATAACCACCATGATAGAATCCTTCCCCCTCTGTGTCCTAGGAAGTCCCAAGACAAAATCCATACTCAAATCAATCCATGGTTGTGCTGGTACAGGTAAAGGCATGTATTCACCATAAGACTCTTTCCTTCCCTTAGCCTTCTTACATATTGCATACCGCTCTAGCACCCTATGAACATCTTTTATCATACTTAGCCAGTAAAAATGATCCTTTAACAACTCCAAAGTCCTCTTCTCACCAAAGTGCCCTGATAATCCTCCAGAATGTGCCTCTCTCACCAACAACTCCCTAACAAAACCAGTAGGAATACAAAGTTTGCCCACCTTATATAGAAATCCATCCATAACATAAAAACCATCCACTACTTCACCCTTAGAACATCGCTCAACAATCAACTTAAAATAATCATAAGCAAAATATTGATCTGTCACCAGCTTAAACCCAAGTAATTTTGACTATACAGATGTAATAAGTGCATACCTGTGAGATAGAGCATCATAAGATGCATGAATGTGCCGGGCGCATTAGTTAGGCTGAAAGGCATAACCATCTACTCATATAAGCCGTGATGTGTCTTAAAAGCGGTTTTCCATTCGTCTCCAACCCTCATACGTATCTGGTGATAACCACTCTTAAGGTCTACTTTAGAAAATATTTGGGCCCCATTAAGCTCATCCAACATATCATTAAGCCTGGGAATAGAGTGTCTGTACTTAATGGTAATTTTATTGATAGCTCTACTGTCGATGCGCATGCACCATGTATCATCCTTCTTCGGAACCAGAAGTGCAGGAACAACACAAAGATTGGTACTCTCTCTAATAAATCCACATTGTAATACCAAAATAATGATGTGCTTATGATATGAAAATCACAAGTAAATCGATCTCAAGAATATGCACTAGCAATTTCACAATCAAAGATTAACAATAAAATAAACCCTAGACTCTTACTAGATATGATGCACCAACAAAAGGTCCTAGCAATGATCTTTTAATATTACGCACAACAAACACGATTGCCGCCACTCGCCACAATCTAAAGATTGATAAGAGTAATTAAATTTGAGATAAAGACTCAAACTTGATATATGATATATGCCAAAAGAACTGTCCCTCTCGTACGATAAA
Organism: Combretum micranthum; assembly: GCA_024138025.1. Classification (NCBI taxonomy): domain Eukaryota; kingdom Viridiplantae; phylum Streptophyta; class Magnoliopsida; order Myrtales; family Combretaceae; genus Combretum; species Combretum micranthum. The sequence continues at coordinate 108,430 of JAMXBD010001852.1, read as the reverse complement.
AGTCATATATATATATATATATATAACTAAGGAATATTGAAAGATAGAATATAAAAGAATGGTTTAGCCAACGAATGCCGACAATTGGCAGATCTACGCCAGCGGTGTAAACACCGGTGTTGAGAAACTAGCCATCGAATGTTGGAAAGTGGAATGATCAATGCTGGTGGTGTGGACATCGACGTTAAAGAATGGGCATTCTATATTCATTGAACACTGGACAAACACTAACGGCTTACAATGGTGCACCGACGGTATAAAGGGTTAAGGCTGGTGGTGTAGAAGCTGGCCTTAATAAATTTGGATCTATGAAACTTCAATGTTGATTAAACACCAGTAGTGTTTCATTCAATGCCAGCGATGTTGAATCGAATTATGGCGGTATTCAGGCGATGTAGTTCTCCAGCGATAGATATGTTAAGATTCCTTTAGCTTGCTTCCTTTGACAATATGAAAATATTTCTCACATTGAATTCAAAGTTTGGTTGTATCTAATAAACTTGATTGTGCTGACCTTCATTTGATTCCAAACGACCTCTCAATACTCTTGAAGTGAGATTTAGCAGCCCTTTGGTTCGAGCACGAGTAATGGGTCCTGTAATTGCGGTGGCTTGATTCCCATCACATCCCTAATAACCAACAAACATCAACATCAATGAATTAGAAGTAGAGAATTTATGTATTTGATTGTTTATGTTGTCGTATATGAAATTAGAGTAAAGTTAAGTATAATAGTTGGTATAAAATCAATTTAGTAAAAATAGAAATTTAAAATCATCAATGGATTTGAATTTAGGAAATCGTTATTTTTTTATTCCTCATATTCTTATAGAAAATGGAGTTTTCTAAACTTAAATTCTAAATTACTATCAATATTGATATAAATTCTTATAAGGAATTAATTTTATTAAATAAGACTTATAAATTAAATTGTTACTAAATTATACTTTGAGTTTGAATAATTGATAATACTCATATTATAGAAATGTAATGGTGTAGTATATGTTGTTTAGTACTGTTAGTGGTTGCAAAAATTATTGTGAGAACCCACTATAACTCCCATGCACACCCGCACACTAAATCGTATTTGAATTACCCCAAAAGTCAAAATTGGTTTTGTATTTATACTCATGATTATCCATTAGTAAATGTTTCACTCCTTTACTCTCTCTTTTTCTAAAACCGATGAGTACCACACACACACACACACACTCCACACATTAAACTCATTTTCTTCTTTTAAATCATCAAGGAAAGAAAGATTAAGCTTCTATCTTCAAGTTAAAGCAACTTTAGGTAAGTTAACTCATGCTTTATCTTTGTTGTTTATGTGTTTAAGTAGTTTTAGAATTAGTGTGTTGTTGGTTATGACTATTTTGGGATGGTTATGATGCATGGCTTGTAGTTATATGAAGTTGAATGATGGAGAGGTGGTTTTGAAGTTTTAAAACTTGAAGTTAATGGATTGGGTTATTGGTTAGTTGTTTGATGTGGATGTAGAGATGGTTGGAAGGATTTTAGGAATGGATGATGATTTTGAGTCTTGTATGATGATGTTGGAGTGTATCGGATGGATTTGAGGCAACTAAAGTTGGTTAAAGTGTGTAAAAATATGTAGTAAAAATTTGTTTTTGCTGTCAAAATACTACGGGAAGTGGTAAAGGGCGTGGCACATTATGAGTGAAATCTAGGTGGCCAGGCCTTTTGCCATGAGGTGTGGCAAAGGTGGTGATGGCCTCTGTTCATCTCCATATGGGGCATGGCAAAGGTGGTGGTACCTCTGTTCGTCACCCAAATTGCCACACCTTTTGCCATGGGGCATGGTGAAGGGCATGGTAGATTTAATTTGTCATTTTGTCTCCTTTAGCTTTAGAATCTTGTTTTATTCTTCTTGTCTTTGTTAAGTAGATAGTAATACAAGCTTTTCTATCTTATAGAAGCCGTAGATCACGAGTTGGATTTTTTGTTGGACTACAACAACGATTAAGGAGCATGCATAGGTGAGTAACTTGAATCCTATCACCTTGTTTGTGATTGTAACTAGTGGAATATAGCTTAATCATAACTATAGGGAATCAATTGCATGGGGATGGGAAATATTGCATGTTATATGTTGTATGTTTGAGTTGTAATTCTTAATAATCGAAGTGACAACCACTCCTTTGACATTAAATTATAGTTATCTCATTGATAGTCTGAAATTGAATTGACCACTTGCTAATATGGAATTAAGTTTAATAGACTTTTAAGATAATACGACATGCATTTCATATCATCATATTGCATTAGCATGGTACTCATATCACGTGTTAACATTTTGATTCTATGGTAATGCTTGTTGGGACCAATTAACTCTTACTTTCACCTTGTTAATTTTGTTTTCTAAGTGTATGTTAGAATTCTTGTAAGTTATTGATATGTATATATAGGGTTGTTATGAGTTTTGTTGTTAGTTATGTAAAATAGAGTTATGGAGTGGTGGTTTAAAGTCTTGAAGCATAGATGTTATAAACTATGTTGGTATTGGGTGATCTTGAGTATGTTTGCATGATGGATGATATGAAGATGAAAAGCAGTGAATAAGGGTCTTGTCTGATGGTGTTATAGTGTTTTGGATAGGGACAAGACCTTTGGAGTTAGTTGAAATGTGTAAAAATTGTGAAGTGTCAAGCTCTGAGGGGTACCATAAACATGGCAGTCCATCGTACACAATTTTAAAGCCTAGGAATGACTTCCTTAGTCATGCAATAGCTTTCATATCATGCACAAAGCGTACAACACATTAAAGGGAATGCATCGAAGTAATGCAATTTACTTTGATAACAATTGAATAAAAAGGTAAGAAGAATACTTAACATAAAACATAAGCAAGGTCAATTACAATTTTTAGGGGCATACCTCCGCTAATGTCTTCAGAACTATACAAATACATTTCCTATAAATCTCCAAACATTAACATATCATATATAACTCATAAAGAAATTACATGAAAGTAAATCCATCCTATGACTCCACTTCTTTCAAAAAAGCTTAAAGATTCGCCAACGATTTCCTTAATATTACGATTCTCGATCATAACTGCAAACATACCTGTTTCAACAAAAGCCTATGGGGGTGTAAGCTTACAATGAGCTTAGTGAGTTATTCCCTTTTATTCGCACAGTGATTTCAAACAATTTTATTAATTTTCACTCATATGCTATGCATGCTATGCAACAATCACATGATTACACAAATATATATGGTTATTTGGAAACCATATATAGAATGGATTTACCCCTCCGTATTGAAGGTTGGCGAATCTAGGTACAAAGATCTTTGCCATCTTCACTGCTAATCTCCGAGTACTCTGCTCTTGGTGATCGATTGGCGCAACTCATCCTTGGGATCCATCCTTGATACGCCTTAGTTCCCTAAAAATGAGCTTAACCTCTAGCCCTTCTGATTCCTTGCGTAGGAGTAGCAATCCTTATGATGTGACTTGACAGATGCAATGCATGTCCATTTAATTTCTATAAAGGCCAAATATAATTATGGTAAACTTGAAGGTGATCAAACAATCATCATACACACATAAGTAACATGTAATATTAATAATATACTTAAACAATCATTTATTGATTCTGATATGCTTAGCGTCCAGCGTCACACATACATAAAGGCATAAATATATAAACCTATACCCCATACATATTCATTTTATCTTGTACCTACAAATCTAGTGCAACTATCTACAAGCACAAGAAAAGTAACGAAATTAGGAGGAAAAACTCACTCGTCTATATCACAATCTGCTTAGTCGTAGTAAACCTTAGGAAGGGAAATCTCGTGTTCTTCATCACCTAAATAAAAGAAATACCTGGAATGAGTATTTCATAGAAGTTCTACTCAAACTTTCTAATTCTATCTTGTTATTTTAGTCAAAATTCGGATTATATGAAATCCCAACTTAAAATGATTGTAACTTGCTCATTTTAACTCATAATTTCGCATATAAGATATCATTTTCTACCTAATCGAAGAGATCTATCTATTTCTAAGGTTATTTTTAACATTTAAAGACATTTAGGTTCGAAAACGGGTCGGTAGACAAAAGAAATACTTGGAATGAGTATTTCATAGAAGTTCTACTCAAACTTTTTAATTATATCGTGTTATTTTTGTCAAAATTCGAATTATATGAAATCCTAAATTAAAATGGCCATAACTTGCTCATTTTAACTCATAATTTTACATATAGATATCGTTTTCTATCTAATTGAAGAGATTGATCCGAGTAAAATGTGTATGTAATTTCATATACTACCAGCAAGTATATTGGGTCTTGATCAAATAATATAAAAGTGAGTTAAGTATCATTCCCACAAGGACTAAATTAATTACTAGATTTATATTAGCTTTTACTATATTTAGGCAAACAAAATGTGTCAATTAATCAACTAATTATATCTAATATGAATGCAACGAGATTGTGAGAAGTTATATAAGATAAATGTGGGAAGGAACAGAATCCATCCTAATCTTTACTAATCATGTTGAAGTTATATTATATGAATAATTAGGATTATGGATATTTGTAAGAAATTGTCAAGACCTAAAACTATCAAGTTTTAGTAAACCATAAAATAATCTATTAGCTTCCGCTATATAAATTATCAATGGAATCTAATTTACAATCATAAATCTTTCGATTCTATAATTGTCTAATATCCTAAATTAACTTCTCTTAATTCCTTAGTGAGAATTTAAAATAAAATATTGCATGAATTGCATCGAACAATTTCTAAATTAGATTAAACTCCGCCGCTTTCACAATTGTTATTTAATCTCAATTCACGAATTCCTATGAACCCTAATTCTTTTTCCAAATTATCAGAATTCTTATCAATTCAATTTCAGTAAGAAATAAAACAGATAATTAGGATTCAATACAAATATTCCATAATTCTGACAATCCTATAATATAAGTTCAAGAATCATTTTAGCAAAATTAGGATTCCATCACTTCCCACAAAGAAAAGTTTAGCTACTCATGAATAATGATTCAATAATCAAACAAGAATATGCAATTGATAACATTATGAACAAAGAATTCAGATAAATGAATTGCATAAGAAAAGAGATCAGATATCACCAATTCAAATATCGCAATCTTCAATTACAACTTCTTGAAGGCTCAATTCTCTCACAAATCTCTATGAAATGCTAAAACTATTTGTATACTAAAGTATTTTCTGTCTTTCTTTTGCTTGTTCAACTAGAGGAGGGAAATCCCATTTATATAGGAAAAATTTCGTGAAAAACATTAATGAAAAATTGCAGTTTCAACTTGTACACCGGCAGTTACAGTTTTTACGCCAGCGGCTTACAGGCGGTGTAAAGTCTTTTTCTTCTTTACACAGGCAGTGCACTGGCAGCTTTCATCTTTGGTTACAAGTGTAGGTTGCTGCTACGCTAGGGGCTTAGATATAGATCTAGCTGGCGTATATAATGAAAAATGAAAGGTTGGACTAATTTATAAGAAAAGTCATCCCAAAGCCGGCGGCTTTGATGCCGGCTTAGACAATCCATCAAACTTTGTCTTTTCATTTGTCACCAATCATGTGATATCTACTTGTGCCTCCTAATCTTCGATCTACACTGCCTCAACGCCGATGGCTTAAGATCCAGCGTATGTTGTAACTCCTCTTGCACTGACATCCTTTGAACTCCGAGCTGCCAGCCTTCAGTTTACACTGGCCTATTCACCTTCTATGCCGATGGCTTTCAGGCGGCGTATATTCAATTGAATCAAGGCTTGTAAAGCTGGCAGTGTAGGCAACGGCTTTGAGTAAGTGCAAACATTTGATCTTGTAAGCCGTCTCAAAGCCGGCGGCTTTGACTTCAGAAAAGCCGGCGTTGAATGAAACATTGCAGAAGCTAGCTTCTTCTACCTCCTACACTGGTAGCTTTGAGCAATGTTTTTATCTTCTTCATTCTACACCACCCCAAAGCCGGCGGTGTAGAGGCAGCCTTAAGGAATTCTATTCTATTGGTGAGGAAGGCTGGCCGTACGCCGGCGGCTTTGGCTTGCGAAAAGCCAGCGTACCCCTGAATTTTTTCTATTTTCATTCTAAAGTTTCTTGTTTTGATTTTTTTGTCCAAATTAGACCTAAGACATGAATTTTAACCAAAACAAGTACCCATTCTAGCTATTTTGAACATCAACAAGTTGTATATAATATGATCTTATCAGAGATCTATTTATTTCTAAGGTTATTTTTAACATTTAAAGTCCTTTGGGTTTGAAAACGGGTTGGTACAGCTCTAGCACGAAAATTCCAGCCTCCATTTATAATTTCTCTCAATTTTATTTCATCGAAAATTTTATAACAAACACATGAATATTTATATAGTTGGAAAATCCTTTTAATATATACATAGATCATATTATATGCATCATTCTAGTGATTTTGTCTTAGAAATAAAATTTGTAAACAATTTTTATGAAAGATAGAGTTTAGTAAAGTGTCATTCTTTGACTTGTGATTTAAATCGTAATTTTGTAAATATGTGTTTTGATTAACAAGAAAAATCATAATTCAATATATCTATTTTCTAAAGGTCTTATATTTATTCACAAATTCTTACTTAACAATTTATTAAAAGAATTTATTAAGTTTTATTCTTTCAACAAAATTATAATTCTTAGATTTGTAAATGTGAAACTCAATTAAAGACATTCATGTTTCTATATTTACTTTGAGTTCATGAATATTTTATTTTTACGATTAATTTCTTTTAACTAATTCTGAAATATGAACCTTTATATGGTTGTGAGGAAAAATCATCTTGAGTTGTATAAAAGTGTTTTAAGTTTTGGCTTATGAGGAAAATTAAAGGAATAACTTGTTTTAGATTCTTATTCTCATAATACTCTTTTTTAAATCCATAAATTTTCAATACATGGACCTTTGTTGGAAAAATCCTATTAGTTATATTTCCTTAATTTCATAAAAGAAAATAGAACTTTACTTCATAAAATTTAGTTTCTTAAGTTGCACACCAATTTATTCCTAAGTGGGTTTTTAGTGAATTGATTTTAAACTTGACTTAGAAAAGTTATTCGGTTCTTAGTGTTTGTTAAAGTGTTGGTGATATTTTTATAAATAAGTTTTTAAGAAAAATTTATATAACAAGGAATTATCAACCTTAAGGTTTTAAATAATAATTTTATTTTGGTAGTATGAAAAGAGAGTAAAGAATCTAAAAAGTCTTGCATTGTAACAACACTAATATCTATGATGAACTTGTTTAAAATTTTTGAAAATACATTTTTGTTGGAACAAAATTTCTAAATTTTAATAGAACTTTTTCCTAAGTAATAAAATTACATTTTTATAGTAAGCTTAACTTATTTTCTTTATCAGAGATACTAACTTCTCTTATTTTCATAAAGACAACAACAACATGATCATATATTGACATGAGTTCATAATTCAGTAACATGGCAAGAATAATTAATATGAAAGATGTAGGAATGAAACAAGCATATAATAAAAGTCAAGTATTGGGAAGTCCTGGCTTGTATCAAGACTTCCCAGGCTTAGACATGGGCAAATCCTAAAAGAAAAAAAAAAGAAAAAGAAAAAAAGAAAATCATGGAAGTGTTAGGTTTATTTGAAGGCTATCGAGACTTAGATTATGGACAAGTCCAAAAGAAAGAAAAAAAAAATTGTTTTGATTTGATGAGGACAAGTCTAAGATTAGAAAGATTAGTCTTAATATAATAGCATGAAATAAATAAATAAATTGCAATACATAAATAAATAAATAAATTGTATAAGTATAAATAAAGGTTATGTTAGTGAGCTTATATTCTGTAAGAAATATATATATACATAAATATATATAATAATATATGGAAGTTAGATTAGAAGTATGAATAATATTGTCACGCCCCTAAGTGTACCATAAACGTGGTAGCCCGCCACATATAATATCAAGGTTCAAGAATAACCTCCTTAGTCATGCGAAAGTCTTAGTATTACATGTAAGGCGTCTAGCACGGTAATAGGAAACGCTTTTGAGAAGTGTGTTCTAAGCAAGTGAAAATAAACATAGAAGAATCCAGAAATAAAATAGATCATAAGATTAATAACCAAAGGTCTATTACATGATTCCTAGGGGCATACCCCCGCTAAATCCCGATGATCGAAATTGTCTTTACAATATTTAAATACTACATCAAAGATTTCAAAGGAATTATAATCTAATTCTTCAAGTAGATTTCTTTCAAAAGCTCCAAAAGAATACTTACACGGATATGAGGAGATCTCGGGTACAAAAATAAGTGTTCCTGAGAATGCAAATATCTATAGGGGTATAAGCTTACAGGCTTAGTGAGTAAATCCAAAAAATTCATACTTGAAGTGAAATATCAACCAAGTTTATTAGGCAAGCAAATGAAATGCAGCAAACACATGAGCATACAAGACATATGACTTTCCGGGAATCATATGTTGAATGAATTACGCCCTTCATTCGGGGTTGGGTATTCCGGCCAATTACAGCCACAACTTCGTTTAAAACATTTTTATAGATCTTATCGGCTACTATACGCCATCAAAATATGTAGTTATTACAGGTTTCTACTGCCACCAATTTATGCAGTTTTTATCCGCTCCTGTTCGCCACTTACATGATATACCGGTTATGCCTACCACCACTATCATACACTTGTCCCACCAATTGTATAATAGTGAATGCAATGTGACTTAACATATGAAGTGTATGCATAAATTCTTAATTAAAGTCTAGTCGTTATATTTTAATTTCCTTAAAGTGAGCATCCAATTTCAAACACTTCAATGTAATAAAACACATACAACTTTATTACAAGCAATTCATGCTTCGATATACTTAATATTCTTTCAATATATTATCATACAGTTTCCATTTTATCTTGCTTAAATTCTAATGCAACTAAATTTACAAGCACAATCATAAGTATGAGAATTAAAGGGGAGTAGACTCACTCAGCCATGATGACACTTTTCTTCTAATGGATAAGTCGTTTGGGATTTCCACTAATCGTAATAATCTTCTGGGTATGAAAAATTCTTCTCGAGATCACCTAATTAAGAAGAATACCCAATATGAGTATGTAAGGACCCGCAATTTTATCCCTATATTTGATATAGGAGATAACGGATCCCCAACCACATATAACCCCTAAGATTATATGTAAGGTTGCCTAAAGGAATAGTTTGAGTAATTGTTTAATTAATTCTCTAAGATATTATACAACAAAAGACATAGATATTAGCAACGGAGATAACTCTACTTATAAATAGCTACATACATACATATATACATATTACATTCAAGGGCTTTTTATAAGCCTTAAGCAAAACTCTCAAAACAAAACTCTACTAACAAACATTTACACCATCAACCAAAAATGAATCTCATCTAATCTATTACATTTATAGGGTCCATAGAGTCCATGGTCATCTCTAATCCTCCAACCCATCAAGAAAATCCTCGAAGTCAGTTTCGTACCCCATACTCGTATAGAACTCATCGGGATCATCACCTGAAATAGATAAAATATGAGCCAAAGGCCCAGTACACAAGTAACGAATACAAATGCGAAGTGAAGCACACATTCTTAGGCTAGATGCATTATGCAACAATCGCTTACTCATTAATAAGTCTTTAATTAATAAGACAACACGGGAGTATTCAAACTCCAGACAACAAGGTTCTAGTATTACGTCCGCCTCCCTGAGTGGTCCCTACTGTTCATACAGACTAGGCAGCCCCACCTTCCGGCGTAGCCCGTAATACTAGGGGTTCCTGAGTAACGCATCACGACGCTCAGGGGGTTGATATGAGCAGCTCGGATACTCATAGCTCCTAAACCATTCTAACCGTTAACGAGAAAGAACCCTGCCCCCAATCTGAGCAGGGTGCCGCTCTCCGAACCAGATTCAACGGCAACATCGACAATCAACACATAAATGACAATAGCAATCTCTTATTTTTAGGTAGTTTAATCTTGATGCCTGCCCTAGCAAAGAGTCAAGCAAGTCACTGTGTACCTGATATAGCTCGGGAATTAACGGAGTCGACTGGGCGAGGATCTAACACTGTTTAAATCAATAATAAATTCACACTTAGCTTAAACTCAAATTGAGTAGCTCAAATATGAATTCATCCAAGAAATCCAAATAAATTTATTCAAAATCAAAATAAAGCATTTAAGCACCCTATTATGCCCTAGATCACTTAATAAATACATAATTACTCAAATAACAAACTTTGGAAAATTTTAGAAAAAGTTCTTAAAATTCAAAAACTCAGGGGATACGCCGGCACTCAACGCCGGCGGCGTTGAGCCGGTGTACAATGTCCTGAAGATTCACACTGCCAACGCTGGCAGTGTTCTAGGGTACGCTGTCAGCCTTCACTCCCTACGCCGGCGGCCTTTAGCCGGCGTTGAATCCAAAACCCTAAGTTTCAAAAACATCCAGAGAAGTCTAAGCCGTCCGCTTACTTATATACGCGGGCAGCTTTGAAACATACGCCGGCGGCGTTGATTTCAAATAGCCAGCGTACAATAGGGAAGAAAGAACGCCGGCTCACTTATCAAGCGAAAGCGGCGGCGTTCGTCGGTCGGCCTTAAGAATTTGGGTTCTGTGGCTTTTCAACACCACCTCTACGCCGGCGGCGTAGAAGCTTAAATTCGGCGTACATTCTAAAGAACAGACGCTGGCAAAACCTTAGCATAAAGCGGCGGCGTTTGCAAACGGCGTTAGGAAAATTGGTTCTGTGGGCTTTCTACACCGCCTATACGCCGGCGGCGTAGAATCCCCAGATGCCGGCGTACGTTCAAATTTTAACATATACGAAAATGATTTTTGAAATCCCTGTTTTTATACATTTTGATTACTTCTCAAAACTTTTCCAAACTTAGTCCAAACTTCCTAAAGTTGTTATATGATTCAAATATTATCCTAACAACATGAATTCCACCTCTAATCATCAAACCACCAATCTACTTCAAGTTCACATATCAACCACTCATTCTTCAATTTGTCTATAACACTCATACCCACACTTCCATATTCCTATGAGATGCAAACTACCACTTCATTAAGCACATAATCCCATTCAAACTACCATTCATGCACCAACTCAATCTCATACCAAACATCACCTCAAATCATATCTATTCTAACAATTACAACAAACACATTATAAAACATGAAATGAAAAATAAAGTTGCTTTAAACTTACATGAGTGAATCTTGGCTTAGGATGTTATTCAACTCCTTAAGCTTGTAGTAAACCTTGGTTTAGGGTTTAAGGTCTTGGATTGAGAAAGAAAGAAAGAAAGAAAGAAAGAAAGAAAGAAAATGAAATTCGTATGGAAATTTGGGGTTGCTAAAAGGAAGGGTTAATTTGTCCAAATTGAAGTCAAAAGTCATCCAAATCTCACCATTAGGGGTATTTGTCCTAGGTTTAATTTGGAGAAATTTCAAATGCATTTGAGTATTTGAGCTTAAAAGTGGGTCTACTTTAGCCAAAAAAATTCTATCATGTTTTAAGCAAATTAAAAAGCAATTTAATTACATTCTAAAATAATGCATGCATATTAATTTACAAAAAGACACACACTCATTAGGCTATTACACATTTATTATACTATAAAACATTATAAACATCCAACAATAATATTAATTACATAATACAACACTTATAATTCAACACATTAACTAATTAATTAGCTAATTACACACACACATATATATATATCATCCCAATACCATACTAGCATGCAAATAGAAATTCATGGCTATTTCAGAGTATTTCTTTTGATTCTATGATACTTATCCAAACTATGTGATAAGATCGTTAAAATTCGTATGAGTAATTCCAACTTGAAATGGCTATAACTTGGTCATTTTAACTCGAAATTGCGCATATAATATACCGTTTTCTACCTATTCGAAAAGATCTATCCAATTCCAAAACTATTTTCATCAAACTAAGTCGTTTGAGCTCCAAAATAGTGGTGACCAGATTCACTAAGAATTTTACAAAACTTATTTTCTTCTTTTTACAAAAACTTGTATCAAATAGATAGATATTATAATAGTTGTAAGACCTTTGAAAAGTATATAAATATATATATATTATATTATATTTTTTCATTTACTCATGTTAAATACATAAAATTAATGAAGTTGTCTCAACCATAAATTTTTTTTTGTAAAAGTAAAGTCTTATAAAACTATGGGAAAGTAAAACTTTTGAAAGTTTCTTCTTAGTTTGCTAGAAAATTTCTTAAGTCATTTTGAACAGGTAATTTCTTTTTCTTAATTCCATTTCCTTAGTCTTTTTAAATTTCAAAAGAATGATTTCCATTTTCTAAATTTCTTATAGCTTAGTTTCTAATACTTTTGAAAGTAGTAATAATTTTATTTTTTTAAAGAAGTGATTTCCTAAGTTGTTCATTAATCTTATTTCTTACAATCATTTCATTTTTATGAAAGGGGCTTTGTTGGTGTTTGTTAAACTAGTCTATTCAAAGTATTGATGAAAAGTGAAGTTTAGTTAAACTTTTATTTAATCAAGAATTTCTTCAAATTTATGACTTTGTAAGTGTATGTGTGTACTGTTTAAAATTTCTATGTTTATAATGAATTCCTCTAGATTTCTAGAAATATTGTTAAGATAAATTACTAAGTTTTTATGAAAAATCACTTCTTCCTAACAACATTTATTTTTAGATATGAACTTTATTTTTAAGAAAACTTTTCTTCTTTATCTTATTGAGACGAAATCAATATGTTCATGATGATCATGAATATGAAATCATAGAATTATGAAAATATAAGAAAGACATAATGGGTAATAAAATAAGCAAGTAAAGAAATATGTCAAGTCTTGGGAATCTTAGCTTCATCAAGGTGCTTGGGACTAAGAATGGACTAGTCCCAAAAGAAAAATAAAAGAAAGAAAAAAATATTGTTTTGACTTGATGACTGTCACGCCCCGAAGGGTACCCTAAACGTGGCAGTCCGCCGTACACAATATTAAAGCCTAAGAATGACCACCTCAGTCACGCGAAGGCTTCCATACTATGTACAAGGCGTCTAACACATGGAGGAGACTCATCGGAGTAATACATTTTACGTTGATATAGCTTGAGTAACAATGTAAAGGAAATACAAATTTACTATACTTCAGATACAATTCACTACACTTCAAAATACAAATCATTCAACTCCAATTACATTCATCCACAGACTTCCCTACACAAACTATTACAAGACAAATCATAACACTAGCAGATAACTTCAACCATTCGTATTCCTTGCCGAAATCCCAAAGTCATTCCCGACTTCAGCCAATTCGGTTCCCACCTTGCATTCTTGAGATAACCTGTTCATTTAAACAACTATTGGGGTATAAGCTACACTAGCTTAGTGAGAATTCCCTTAATTCCGTACCATAACAAACAAGTATTAGTCAATCATATGCTATGCATGAACAAACACGTGAGCAAGCAATTATGCGTGGGTATCCGGAACCCACACACCGAACGGATTTACGCCCTCCGTATCTGGGGTTAGGAATGGTATTGGGTCTACACGACCGCATCTAGTCCCCAAGCCCTCGGCTCTTAGCACTCGACTCGGCTAGGCTCATCCAAGAATGCATCCACATGCGCCTTAGTACCCCTGAATGAGCTCTGGCACCGGGTTCGTTATCCAAACGAGTCATCCACGGACCATACCGATCGACCTGCGTAGGAGTAGCATGCTACCAAATGCAATATGTCCAATGCGATGCATGACCAATTTAATTTTTGCTTGGGTCACAAATATTTATACATTCCTTAGAGTGACCAACCAATATCACACATATAACAAAATAATATGAACGGTGCAACTATTCAATCAAATCGTGGTTTCGATATGCTTTAGTATTCTTTGGCATACATTCATCACAGTCTCATCATATCTCCCATCCCCATTCATATCAATTTTTATCTTATTCCTATAATTCTAATGCAACTAACTACAAGCACAATCAAGGTAACAAAACAAGGAGAAAACTCACTCGGCCATTGGATCACCGGTCTTCTAGTAATAATAATTCGGTAGCAGGGAATCGTCGATCTCGGGATCTCCTAAAAAGGAAGAAATACTCTAATAAGTATTTCAACTCAAACTAATCTAAACGATCTTATACAAACTATCAAATTCGTAATTCTCGTCCTAAGCGGGAATTCCAACTTAAAACGGCCATAACTTGGTCATTTTAACTCGGAATCTCGCAAATTATATATCGATTCCTATCTACTTCGAAAGATCTATCTAATTCTAATATTATTTTCAAGTTTTGAAAACTTTGAAGCTTCGAAAAGTTCGGATCAGATTAGGGCAGCAACAATTTCAATTTTCGAAAAATAGTTTTGTGAGAGTTTGAAATGTTCCTACTATAGAAATTGGCTATACATGCAATATGAATGATTTCCTAACATGAATGACATGAGATGAGCTTAATGTATGCATGATCTTGATGATTTTTGCTAAAAGGAAATTTTATAACTTTTATTTTGCAAGACCATAACAACAATTACTTATGAAAAATCTAGTTTCCTAACTTTGATTATTTCCATTTGTTTTGGTTTTGTTACTTAAGAAAATATAATTATTTTTTGTCAAAATTGAGTGTTCATTATATATATTACTTATGATCTTCATTTCTACATAAAATTTCCATTTTACACTTTGTAAACATGTTTTCAAGTGGGGTTGATTCCAAAATCCGAATTTGGTAAAAATTGTTTTTTTTTTGAGTGATTCCTTTAGGAAAAACTTGTTTAAAGCATTAAAATTTAAGGCTTTACTATATCAATGGTCTAAGGACTTCATTTAACACATAAAACTTGCAATTTGAGCTCAAATACTAAGTGATTACTTATGCATCATCTCAAATTACGAATTTTGACAATTGATCACTAACCAATAATTTTTCATTTTAATTCCATTACTTGTTTAACTCCTTACTCATGCCTAAACTCATTTTAACTTGTAAAAATCATTGCTTAATGATATCTATTACCTATATACTTCATTTTTCACATAAAACATGAGTTTTGGAATTGATACATGGGTTCTAAAAATTGGTCTTGGTTGGAATCCGAATTTACAAAATTCATTTTTGGTTATATCTTTTGATAAAATCTATCTAAGCTCATGAAAATCCATTCCTTACATATCCTATCCTAAGAGCCTTTCATTTCTTAAATAAAAACTTCATTTTTGAGTTGGTAAACATGTTTTTAAAATAGGCCTTGGCCAAAATCCGAAAATAGGATTTTTGTTTTGAAAATAACTTTTGAAAATCACATTAGATTCTTGTAAAAAGAAGTCTTGATGATATACATATATTAAGCCTTCATTTTCTTAAGTAAAAATTACATTTTGACACTTGGAAAGTGGTTTTTAAATATTGGTCTTGCCAAAATACGAATTTCATAATTTTGTTTGAGTTCATAACTAAGATCTATACTTAATATGAACATAAACATAAACAAATGCATGGTAATAAGCTATAAACATCATGGATCTAAACTTTACTTATCAAAATCTTTCATTTATGGTATCTATACCCTAAGCCCTTCATTTTAAATGAAAAATACACATTTTGAAGTTGAAAAACCACTTTTCTAAATATGGTTCCATTTTCATCCGAATTTCCAAAAATGGTTTTTGTTGAAAATAAAATAGATCTTGAGTTTCTTAACACATTCCTACTATCCTCATGCTATTACAAGTTGCTTATGAACATAAAACAAAAGTCTAATGCATTCATGAACTCCAAAACTCTAGATCTAGTTTTCTAAACTAGTTTCAAATGCATGAATCACTATGTGGATGATAGATCTATGCATGAATCATAAGAAATAACAAAAATAACAACTTAAATGACAAGATCTATGGCATAAACAAAAATCAAAGCTACAACAATTTAGATCTACAAAATATATCAACTTTAAACAAGAAAATAATTGCAATACAAGATAATAAAAGTGGAGAAGAGAAAGATTTCATTTTTGGCATCATCATCCTAAGCTTTTAAGCTTATGGAAGGTCATTTGATGCATGAAACCTTCATTACACTTTACCTATATCACCTATGGAGCTTTAGGAAGAAGATTGGCTTAGAAATCTTTAAAAATGAAGTGTGGAAGCCATGAAAGAAGAAGGGGGCAGCTTGTTTTCCATGGAGGAACAAGAGGAAATGAAGAAGAAAGAGAGGAAAAAAGAGAGAGAAAGACTAAAGAATGAAAAAGGAAGGAATGAGTAAATGAAAGGGAGAGAGAAATGAGTGTATTAAATGAATGAAAGAGAGAAAAAAAAAATAAAACAAGGGCAGATTTTGGGGAGGGGATTCACGTGAATTGGGAGAGAGAGAGAGTGTGTGTTTTGTTGAATTTTGACTTGAATTTAATTTGTGTAATAAATGTGTATGTGTAGCTTCTTAAAGAAGGAGTAGAATTTATTTAATTTAGTCAAAATAGGAATAAATGAAGGACAATGGCAGCCATAAAGAAGGAAAAATCTGCCATGAAGTGTGGGATTATGTGTAGAAAGATTGAAGTGAAAAGGAAGTGATATGTGTAAGGTGTACTTGAAAAGATGGGTTGTAAGAGTACTTTCTTAATAAAATAAAACAAAATAAAATAAAATTAGAAAAATAATTCCAAATAATTGTAGCAGATTTTTCATAATTAAAATTAAATAATTATTTGAATTATTTTAGTATTTTAACAAATATGTTACCGGTATGATCAAAATACGCGAATATGGGCTATAAATGATATTTTTATAACCCGAAAAATTCTAAAAAATTATTTTATGAAAAAAATATTTTTGAAATATTTTCCAATTATTAAATTAATTTATTTTATTTTTAGTATCGGATCTTAAACAGAATCTGACCCGTAAAGACCCCGAAATGAATTAAATTTTAGAAAAACAAAATTTTCTATAACATAATAAAATATTTATCTAAAAATATAAGGCTTTATAAAAATAATAAAATTTTGTAATGAAAAAAAATGAATAGTGCAAAAGACTAATCAATTACCGGTAAAATGGAAATACGATAAAAAGGTTATAACTGTAACTTTTATAACCCGAAAATTATATAACTGATATATTAGAAATCTTATGAAATTACAGTCTAACGGTACTATTGGTTAAATTTTTATATCTCGAGCCCCGGGACACGCTTTTTGAAGTCTGTATCCAAACGTTCGAAATAGGTCAAAAATTTATCAATCTGATATTTTTAAACAAACTCATATTACTATGAGCTATTCTACATATCTAAACTACCATCTCGCCTCTAGGGTTAGGGGCGCTAGATTGCCGGACTTACACTATTGTATTCTGGTTAGGGTTTCCGGGTGATTTTCCGGTTTAGACCTTTGCCAATTTAGAAACTGATATTTTATGTTATACAATATATTTAATTTGAGAAATTTATTTAAATTTTTATTTTTGTAAGTATTTTAATATCTTTTAATGTTTTCGGAATTCTTGAATTGAGTTATATTTTCGAAAGTCAATCGTTATTTGCTTTTTAATAATTTTGTTTTGAGCTTTCTATTACCTGTTTGTAAAGTCGGAGTTAAATATGGAATTTTTCGTACGTCGGGGTTTTGAATTTGAAGACCACTGAGTTCTTATTTTATTGTTTAAAGATTTTCATTTTCTCAAGATTAAGAAGTTTCTGAATTCGTTGTGAATTAGGACTTATCGAAATTCGGTTTTAATTTAGAGTGATTTTTAGGTTTATTTCGAAGTTCATCTTAAAATTTATTTATTGAAATTTTTCGGGCTTACAATGACGACAAGTCTAAGACTAGAGACTAGTCTAAAATAACATGAAATAAATAAAAAAATTGCATTACTTGGAAGTAAATAAATAACAATGAGCTTCTATGCTCTAAAGATTATATAGTACATAATTTATCTCTAGTTACACGTATATAAGAGACAAACATAAGATCAATAATTAATATGAGTAAAAGTAAAATAACAACATAGAAATACATAAATAATTTTCATGAACAAGAATAATACATGAACATAGTGTAGCTTCCTTAACATTAAGTTTAGGAAACTCACACCATGGTCATGTAAAGTTACATGATATGGTAAGAAAAATCTAAAGAAAATTCTTACCTAAAGGGTTTGTAGAAGAAGAAGAAGAGGTTTTGTGAAAAGAATTTTAGAGAGTTTTGGGATAGAATAGTTGAGAGAGGAATTGGAGAGAGTTTTGGGAGTGAAATTTGTGAGTAGAAGATGTGTGAATGAAACGAAAGAGAAGAGGAGGTATTTATAAGAAAATGGGGAGTGATTTTTGAGTGATTTAATTAAATAAAATTGAAAATAAATAAGAGGAAGAGAGGGGGGAGGGGGGAAGGCGCAGGCCAAGGAGAGAAAAGGGAGAGCGAGATGTAATTTTTTTGGATTTTTGTGTGTTAAAAGTAATAATTTGTAAAGTAGATATGATATAAAGTTATGGGAAAGGTAAAAAGTAAAGAAATAGGTTATGTGTTGTAAGAGTAGGTGTTAGAAAAATGAGATAAAGAATAGTGTAGAATAGTAATGAATAGTGTAATGTAAAGTAGATGTGACTAGTAAAATACCGGTAGTAAGAAAATACGCATATAAATGCGATATATGTTATTTTTAGTTATCGAAAAATTACAAAACTGATATTTTTTGAAATCCTTGTATTAAATCGATCCTAACGTTGTTATCGGAATATTTTTATTATTTCGAGCTTCGGGACACACATTTCGAGAACTGATCTCGTTTGAGTTTGAAGGACACTTGAATTCGTGAATCTGATATTTTTATGTTTTCTCAAGTTATTACGAACTATTATCATTAATTATCTCAATTTCGTTTTCTAGGGTTAAAGAATACGGGAATGTCGGATCTAAATTCTAAGGTTTATACTAGACTTTTGTTGACCTTTAGTGTTTTGGTTGACTTTTAATTCTAAGATCAAACTTAAAATTAACCAAAAATTTTAGGGGTTTACAAATATAACATAACAATACAATAAAATATTGCATGAACAAGAATAAAACATGAACATATTATTGCTTCCTCAACACCGTGGTTTTAGGAAACACATACCATGGTCATATAATGTTACATGACATGAAGAATATATGAGAGGTTTTACCTAAGGTAATATATTTTATTGAAGAAGAAATGAGGTGATTGTAGTAATATGTAGGTAGTGGTTTGTGGAGAGAGGAGAGAGTTTGGATGAAAATTTGGAGAGAAAATTTGAGGAGAGAATTTGGTATAGTTTTAGTAGGAAAAAAGAGATATGTGAAAGAAGTGGAGGGAGATGGTATATTTATAGATAAATGTGGAGAGAAATTAAATGTAATTAAATAAAATGAAAAAGAAAAATAAATAGATTGTAGAAGAGAGAGGGGCTGCCGGTTTTGTATGGGGGAAGGGAAAAAATTATTTATTTGTTGTTTTAATGAAAAATAATAATATGTAAGATATGAAATATGTTTCGCCGGAAAAAAAAAGATATGGAAGATGTAAAGTAGTATTTGAAATGAAAATTGTAAGAAAGTAGATGTATAGGTAGTAAGAGTAGGTAGTAAGGAAAAGTAGAAATAGATGAATAACAGAAATAGTACAAGAATAGTAGACTAGATAAATAAAATACCAGTTATAATAAAAATACTGTAAATGGCTATATAAGATATTTTTAGATTTCAAAAAGTTCTAAAGCTGATATTTTTGGAATCATCATATTATTACAAGTCTAACAGTATTATCAGAATATTTTTACTGTTCGGTGCACTAAGACATGATTTTTGAAATTTGTTCCTGTTTGAGTCGGAAACGAACTAAATTTTGACAAATATGATATTTTAAGCTTTACTATATTATTACGAACTATAATCTATTATTAAATTAATTTTATTGTTTAAGGGTTTAGAGCACGGGATTACCAAATCTAAATTCACTAGAGTTTGTTATTGCTCTAGGTTAATTTTAAGGTTTCGATTTGACTTCCGGCTTTTTGATTTATTGGTAAGATCATAAAATTTTGGAGTTTTTGACCGTGTTATATTTTTGGTTCAAAATTTACGTTTTAATTTCTTTTATGATTTATTTAATATTTTTAGTTTTCGAGATTGTTTAATTGAGTCTAGGGTATGGGTCCACTCGGTTTGACTTTTGATGGTAATTGAATTTTTTTATGCTAAAATTCACTAAAGGGCTTAAGGTTTTAGTATTTTTGTCATTGAGTATTACTTGGATATATCGCCTCGATTTGCATGTAAGGGATCAGATAGATGATTTGGTTGGCGTACGGATGTTGAATTGAACGATTGTTGGATTTCCATTTTGTTTTAAGGGTTCTCTTTTTCTTAAGGTTTTTGAAATTTCGTATTTTGACCTTGTTTAGAATTCTGTTTTAACTCGAGTTGGTTTTCAGGGTCTTGGTTTCGATATTTAACTCTGTGATTATTGTATGAGAATTATGAAAAATTTAGGGGTTTGCATGAAGTTTGAAAGTGTGTTCACTGACTTTTTCATTCGGGCGTGATAGGGGCACGTCACATTCTGCGTGCTATTATGGGTGGACATGCTCCTCCCCATGGGGCGTGACAACGGGCATGGTAGCCCCTGTATCCACAACAAGTTGGATATGCCCCTCCATACGAGGTGTAACAAGAGGCATAGTAGCCCTTATGCCCAATGTGGTCAAATATGCCCTTTTATTACGGGGTGTGGTATGGGGCATGGTGACCTCTATGACTTTCCCTACTCCATACACCCCTTGATATAGGGTGTAGCCAAGGGCATATGGCCTGTGGTTTGTATATTTATCTCCTATAGCTTTAAGTTCTTGTTTAATCCATCTTTACCTCGTTAAATAGTTAGTAATGCAAGTTTTCTGTATTATAGGAGCCCTATATCAAGACCTAGATTTCCCAAGTGATTATTATGACAGTTGAGGTGATATGTAAGGGTGAGTAACTTGAGTCTTTTCACTTTGTTTATGATTATATAGTAGTGAAATATTGTATAAGCACAATTGAAATGGATCAAGTGCATGTGGTAGAGAAATATCGTATGCTATGTGTTTTATGAATGAACCATGAATCTTAATGTTTAAAGTGATAATTACTTGCTTGATAATATGTGTGTAGCTTGAACTAACGAATATCTAAAATTGAAGTGACCACTAAATAATATAAAATAAAGCTTACCAAACTCTCAAACTTAAATTGACTTGCATTACATGATATCATAATTGCATTAGCATGGTATTTATGTCATGTATTAATATTTTGATTCTGTGGTAATGCTTGTTAAGTCTAGTGAATTTGGTTAAGGTTACCATTGGGTTGTCAGCTTCATAGGAACTAAGCAAGCTTTAAAGGAGGTTACATGTGTTGGAGTTAACTTTAGAATATTAATATTTAATGGGAATTCCCAAGTTCTAAGAGAAGTGAAAGTATATGTTATATCTATTTATAAATAGTAAATGAGATTGAAAGAGTTCTTCTTTTTTTGGGATTCTAGTGGGTATGAATTACTTAACTGATCCTTTAACTGTCACGCCCCAAGGGTACCCTAGTAGTAGTAAACAAGTCACACTTGAATACTATCACTAAATTACCTTCAAAGAATGATAGGTTTTTAAAATAACAGGATCTTTTTAGTTGCTTGATAAGAAATAACAAATATATGAAAGAAATAACTTAATGAATAAACATTATAGAACTATTACAAACCATATAGTTCTTCTGAAGTACACAACTAAATAATCTATTCTAATAGTACATAACCATTAAACTAAAATAAAACCGTAGACTTCCAGCTTCTAAGCCCTTACCGGAGCCATACTCCTGGAAGTAACTAACCAAGGTCGTAATGTCACGCCCCAGAGGGTACCCTAAACATGGTAGTCCGCCGCATATAACATTAAAGCTAATGAATGACAAACCGTAGTCATGCAGGAGTTTCGATATCATATGCAAGGCGTGCTTCCAAGATAGTAGGAGACTCATAGGGGTATTACGTTTAAATAGATAGCAAAAGCAAGCATGAACTTAAATAGATAATCATAAGATCTTCATTTCATCATAAATTCGTACATCATCATAGGGGCATTCCCCCGCCTTAAAGTCTTTGATCAATAATACTAATATCAAAATAAACATATCTACTACATAAGTCTACTATAGAGATTTTTCCTTGAAGTCTATGCTCAAAACTAAAAATACCTAAACTTCCTCCAAAAACTCCTTGTAGCTTACACTCGTACCTGGCATATGGGGCTCTTCGGGGCCAACCATAGATAATTATACTATAATAGAAAACTATAAGGGTATAAGCATGACTAGCTTAGTGAGATAATTCCAACTATAAGACATTTCCGAAAATCAACCAAGTATTTAATCAAGCATATGAAAATGCACCAATCATATGAACAAGTAAGATACACATGATTATCCGGAAATCAAGTGTAGCATGGATTTAACGCCCTCCATGACAAGGGTTGGGAGGTTACAGGCCCATACGACCATCATTATCTGCAGATTTACCGGCTCCTGCTTGCCCTGTAGACTTTCCGGCTCCTACTAGCCACCATGTAGACTTACCGGCTCCTACCAGCCACCACTACCCTTTCCTCGTTTCCCCACACGAAGAAAAGTAGTGAACAAATGCGACTTATGTATATGATATGCATGAATAAATTTCAATTAAAACATTTAACCATATAAGTTGAATTTCATATTAAAGGCGATCATCCATAATTTCATCATCTCAATACATAAGTCACACTTTATTTAACATATCGTCTTTCGATATACTTAACTTTCATTCAACAATTATTTCATGACAATTGTTCATTTATCTTTTCCTAATTTTTCTAGTGCTACTAATTACAAGCACAATCAGGGAAATGAACTTAGGAAAAGAATTAACTCACTCCATATCGATGGATCTAATCAAAGTAGTCCTCCGGATAGATGATCTCGGATCCCTCGTCACCTAAACAAGATGAAATACCCAAAGTGAGTCTTTCATAAGACTTCTATTCTTGAAGTTTCTAATCTTTTTTTAAAATTGCGGTAAAAATCGTATAGGGGGAAATTCTAACTTAAAATGGCCATAACTTGCTCATTTTAACTCGGAATTTCGCGTATAATATACCGTTTTCTACCTACTCAAAAAGATCTACGCATTCCTAAGCTTATTTTCATAAAACTAGGTCGTTTAGGTTCCGAAAAGATAGCGACCAGATTTACCACGAATTTACAAAGACTTGCTTCCCTTATTGAAAACAAAGCTCATTTGAAAAGATAAATATTTCAAGTATTTTGTAAGCTTTTGAAAGGTATATACATATATGTAATGACTCATGACAAATGTATGAAGTAAATGAAGTTGTCTCAACTTATAAAAAGTAAGGTTTTAAAAGACTTGGAACTTGATATTCTATTGAAATTTCATTTTACTTTTGGAAGGATTCTGGAGTTATTTGAGATGAATATTTCTAAAATTAATCTTCTTGTAGTTACTTTAAATTCCTAAGGAGTAGTTTTATTTTCTAAACAACTTTTAAGATGATACTTTTTGTTGTTTTATAATGATTTCAAAAGAATTTCTAATTCTTGATGAAAGATAAGTTTTTCATGAAATCTTTTGTTTATTTGAGAAAAATCCTTCCCAAGCATGTTCTTTGAGTTTCTAAGAAATCTATTTCCTACATTTATTTAAAATGAACTTTTAGTTTAAGAAAATACTTCTTTATTAAATTTTTGTTGAGACAAAAACATTATGTTCATGCATGAATATGAATCATAAACTATGAAAATATGAAAAGAACATAATAACTTAAAAGAATAAGCATATAAGAAATAAATCAAGTATTGGGACCTTAGCTTCATCAAGGTACCCCGGGACTAAGAAAAGACTAGTCCCGAAAAGAAAAGAAAGAAAAGGAATTGTGTTGGTCCCGAAAAGATAACCAAGAGGGGGGGGGGGGGGAATTGGTTATAAAACTTATTTTTCAAAATTTAAACAAATTCCATACTACTTGGTTATAATGGATGTAAAACTTACTTGAAACAATAATCTAAACAAATTAAAGCTTTATGAAAAATTCGGATCAAAATTAAGACAACTTTTTCAAACTTGTAAACCTTCTGCTAACTCTCTGAGTAAGAAAAATGTTAACAATTTACTCTCTGATTAATCTTCTGCGTAAATAACTATATATATGATGAACTTTCTGATTAACCTTCTGAGCAATCAAAGCATAAACAAATAATACTCAAAATAAAAGAGATAAGAAGAAGAGATTGCAAATCGATGTATAGAGGTTCCGCCTTGTGCATCAATCCTCTCTTCCAGCTCCAAGCTAGGGTCCTGGTACTCCTCACCGGTGTGTTCCACTATCCAATCAAAATCAATGAAGTTACAAGAGTATTTGCCAATCCTTTGGCTACAATTCACTTAGCTTGATTCTCACACTCAATCAATCAACTAAGCGTACTTGTAACTCTCAACTCACAAAGAGTAAAAACAAATCAAGAGGAATAAAAATTTAGTTTCCTCAATTTTTCGCACAGTGAATAGTAAAACAATAGAAATAATAAATTTTGAGCACTTTGATTTTTTCTAAGTAATTGTGTTGTTTCTGAGTTGTTCTCAAAAATATGTTCTTCTTTCTACTTCGTTCCTTCTCTTTTTTATTTCAAATTGCTGCAACGGATGGATGAAGAATTGGATCAATTTGTCTAGATTTCATGCGCGTAGGAGTCGTTCTTTCTTCCGCAAAATCTGCTTCGATCTATCCTTTATTTGACTCAATTTGAATTCGAATATTTGAATTCATCTTCATAAACTAGCTTCTGATAATATTTTGCAACTGATAAGCTTATCTTCAAACTGAAAAATCGGATTCAATCTCGACTGTGTTGATCCACTGCTCATAATTTACTGTTCATGCTCATCCGCCACTTTACGTGATCTGATTTGGACATAAACCATAATTTTCTGTCCTTATAAATTCTTCAAACAAACTTTTTCTTAAAATTTATTTTACTTTAGATAAAATAAAAATTAGTTTGAGCTTGTCGAAATTAGCTTGATAATTTTTTTTATAAAAAAATTTCGTGTTCCTTGAAGCAAGTTAAAAAAAATCTAGAAAGAACCCTGTGGATTTAATCCAACTTTGTGGAGCACATTGAGTATAACACCCAATTTATACTCAACATTTGGAGCTAGGTCTTCAAAAAACTGAATCATGTTTGAAAACATTTGATTTTGTGTTATACATGTTCCTTCTGAGTATTGAAATTCAATACTGCATACCTTATATGTACCTTCTGAGTTACCTTCTGATTTATGATTTTACTTAAAATATGATTTCTCTATTTACTAAAACCATTGCTGCACATATCAACAAATTATATTAGTAACATGTAACTCTTTTTGTTATCATCAAAATCATCTCTTGAGAGAAATCAACAAATTGTTTTTGACTTGATGATGACAAGTCTAAGACTAGAATAACTAGTCTTAAAAATCATCTTGAAATTAAATAAATTGCAAGACTATGAGCTTATATGCTCTAAATAGTATATATAGCTATATAGATATACTAAATAGTTATGAACATAAAAAAAACATATATGAACATAAAGAAATTATGATTATGGACAAAAACAAAGTATGAACCTAATGTTGCTTTCTTAACCTTCATGGTTTTAGAAAACACACACTAAGCTCATACTAAGTAGATGAACATGAAGAAATCTTGAAGGAACTCTTACCTAAAGGAAGCTAAACTAAGAAGAACTTCTTGAAAAAACTCTTGAGAGAATTTGAGAGAAATTTTAGTATAATAACTTTAGAGAAGAAGTGGTGTGAAAGAAGTGAAGGTATGAGGGGGTATTTATAGGAAAATGTGGGAGATAATTTGTGTTAATTAAATAATTGAAAAATGAAACAAATAGAGGGATAGAGAGAGGGGGCCAGCGCCAATTTGATGTATTGGGAAGAGGAGAAATTTATTTTTTGTTATTTTGTTAATTAAAAGTAAGAAATGAAAGATGTGAAGTTGTATTGGAAATGAAAATGTGTAAGAAATAGGTGTATGGGAATAGGTTGTAAGAAAAGTAGAGATAGATGAATAGTGTAAAATAGTAGAAAATAGTGTAATGTAAAAGTAGACATGACAATTTAATGCCGGTAGTAAGAAAATTCGCGTATAAAAGCGATATCTGATATTTTTAGTCACCGAAAAATTACGAAATTGATATTTTTGGAAATCTTACATTTTTACGAGTCTAACGGTATATTCGGAATAATTTTCCTATTCTAGGCTTTCGGACACGTTTTTCAAGAACTATGTCCGATCGAGTTCAAAGGACACTCGAAATTCTGTAATCTGATATTTTTACGCAACCTATAACTATTACGAACCATTATGGCAAACTTTTCCAACTTCGTTTTCTAGGGCTAGAGAAAACGGCAATGCCGGACTTAAGCGGTTACGGTAAACTAGGGTTTTGTTGACTCTGGAAATCCAGTTGACTTCCGATTAGGGTTTAGGTCTTAAATTTAGATCCAAAAAAATTCGGGGACTTATACGTAAGGTAAACCTGAAAAGACTGTTGGAGTATGAGCGAACCATAGCTCAGTGAATAACCAGATATACCATACATCACACAAGTTATTAGCAAATCATATGTAATGCAAGTAATCAACCATATGCATAGATACAAGCTTGGATGATCTAGAATCCAAACAGGAAAAAGATTTATGCCCTCTTTTTAAGGGTTGAAGAACCATACTCAATGACCCACCTGTCCAGGAGAGACTAAGTACACAGGAGAATCAACAATTTCTCGTTTTAGGGTTATCATTTCGAATATAATCGATTAAATTGACCATCTCCTGCAATCCTCTTAGAAACTCCCTAAGTGTTAATCATTTCAAAGCGATACTGCGGGCGGCGTTCTTCGGTGCCATTTAGTTCCCATAGAACCGACGGAACAAAGAATACCTTGGAAGAACTAACACATTAGAACAACCAAGCATAAACAGAGAGCCGAAATATTAATACGTAGCAGGCTGTCACCCTAATATATATGCAATAATGCAATTCGTGCAATGCATGATCAGATTATATTGTTAAGTCAATAGATCTTAATCAATTTTATGGTGATCATATATTACACACAACCATCATTATTCTACTTCATAACATCAAATCATTGCATTATCGCTTTTGTAATGATATCTTAACAATCATATACCCAGATCACAACATACTTTCAAACATTTGTTTAATTATCTTTGCATTATATATTCATCTACTTACAAGCGCAACCAGTACAATATGACTGAATTACTCACCTGCTCATACTGACTCAGTCGTAATAATCAGCTAGTAGATCCTCTAGCGTATCAAAGTCACCTATTAAGATGAATAGAGTATTCATCAATATACATTATAGATTATATAACTTAATTCCTATATGTGGCTAGTGTCATAGACTCGATATTTATCAAGGTTTTGTAATGACTAATACTAATTCTATGTTATTCTATACTGATCTCAATATAGAAAATTATAGTTACTTATTATTTCTTAGTGTTGTCGTGTTTCTCCTAATTTATCTCCTATAATTATTTTGTTATTTTTAGAAGTCACATTACTCGAAAATTTAGCTTATTTCAATTTCCATTCTTACCTATTTTATCTATTTAGAACAAATATTTACTAATACTAACTCTTACTAGCACTAAATATTTGTCCTAAACTCTAGGGTTTTAAAAATTATTAGATATAAATTTAAATATTCTATTTATTTGTATTTACTTATCTAAGTAATAAATTCTATATTGTGATATATAATATATACTCAGTATATGTATTGTGTATATATATATTCTGTTTAGGTCAGAACAAGCTTTCGTTGAAGAACTTTGAGTGTACGCCGGCTCAAAGCTGCCGGCCTTCAAACCTAGGTGCCAGTGTAGACTTGATTTCGAAAATTATTTCATATTGGGTGCACTGGCTTTGAAAGCTATCGGCTTTCAACGTACGCCGGCCCTACTCCATCGGTGTAAATCTCCAAGTAGCCGGCTTACATTCATTTTTACGTGAAAATTATTTTTACGTAGCCTCTGATCAGTGTAAGCCGTCTCTACGCTGCCGGCCTATCCATGTAAGCCACCGGTGTTGAGCGATTACACTGCTAGCTTTGAGACAGTGTTAGTACTGTTCATCATCTTCTTCACTGATCCGATTCATATTCTTTAAATTTTACACGTTAAAAACATTACTAAACCGTTCCTAAGTGTTTATATATCTTATACATAATCAAACAACAACTTTTAACACTTCTATATACATATATATATATATATATAGATCTCGATTCTTACTAAAACATAGCTAGGGTTTCGAATTTTTACCTCGTTGGAGCTCGTCTGATGAATTTCGAAGCTTGTAGTTGTGTCTGTTATGTTCCTATAATTATTAGAAGTCAGTTATAATCCTTAGATTTGAAAGAAAATCATTCGAATTACCTCAACTTACCTTTGAACTCGTATTCAAGGGTTTTTAGTATTGTTTTTCCTTTGATCCGAACTCGGTTGTTTTGATCGGTTTGTTTTCTGTTTTTAGTTGGTTTTGGTTATTATTTGGGAGTAGTTTCATGCTGAGGAGTTTGGGAAATAAAGAGGATTGTTTGTTTCCTCATTAATAACATTGAATACATATATATAGAAGAAGAAGAAGAAGGAGACGTTACGATTACGTTTTTCTTCTGGATTTCCTCAAATTTTCTCTTCATTTGATCTGTTATTTTCATCCTAATAAATGCTAGTGTGTGTTGGCAATTGATGATTGGTTCTTAGGTTGATTTTGTTGACTATTTGGTGAATTATTGATCACAATTTCGGCTCCTCTTTTCCTTCTTGCCTCAACCAGATTTCCCACCGAAATTTGCACCGAACACACACACATATATATTAATTAATTATTTAATTGAGTTGAAGGATAATTTAACGAGTTATACGGGTACAAATTAGCTAATATTTGAGAGTTTTTGTATAAAAATATGTTTATAGGATTATATAAAACACTTAGAATATCAAATAACACAATTTTTAGTTTTATATATACGTAGTTAATTATTCGTATAATTTTATTTCCTGCGATTAATATTTCTTAAGCTCATGAGGTCAATTTTTGTTTTAGGCTTCAATAGCTTAAGAAAATTTGAATTAGAACAATAACGTGATCCAATTATTTATTTGAAGTTCAGATTTTGAATTATACAACAGTTTATGTTTTCGTTGTGTATTTATAATCCTAACGGTTTATCTTTAGGTCATCGTTTGCTGTCTATAAGCGTAGATAATCGTTTACTTAGTATTGTACTTAATACGGAAACTAAACTATATATATATATCTTTAGTTTTGATACTTAACGTGAAGTCTTATTAATAGCTATTAATTTTAACTAGGAATCTTAAATTTATGGTTTAAGTCTAATTATAAGCTCATTACTACTCGTTGTTCTAATCTCGAATCATTATCGAGATAAAAAACAATCATTTAATCTCTTTATTTATATTTTCTATTTAAATCTTATTGTATATCAGGTTTCGGGTTTAAGAATTAAATTTTCTTTTAATCATATCTTGAGTTATTCATTCAAGACACGAAATCATATCTAAATCCTTTATCTAACCAAATTCTAGGTATTAATCTATTCTTGGACTTTAATTAGAATCTAAATCTATTATCTACTCCATACATTCTACTTTAGAATCATATACTAGAGTGGAAAATTTCCGGGGTTTACATTCTTCCCCCCCTTAAAATAAGCTTTGTCCTCAAAGCTTGAGTACGTACCTGAATCCTCAAACAATTGTGGATAGTTTTTATTGATCTCCTCTTCTAATTCCCATGTAATCTCTTCTATTCGGGGGTCCCACAATATTTTGACGTAGTGAATTTCTTTATTCCTGAGAACTTGCACTTTCTGGTTCAATATTCTAACTGGATGCTTTTCGTAAGTCAAATTCTCCTTCAAATCAATTGGTTCCAACTCTACTATCTTATCTGGATCCGGTATATATCTTCTTAGAACCGATACATGGAAAACATTATGTATACTGGACAAATTGGGTGGTAATGCAAGACGGTATGCCAGGTTTCCAATTCGTTCCAATATCTCAAATGGTCCAATATATCTAGGACTTAACTTGCCTTTTGTTTGTCTACCATGAAGACTTTTGATTGGACTTATCTTTAAGTATACATGTTCTCCTTCATTAAACTCCAATTCTCTTCTCTTCAAGTTCGCCCAGCTCTTTTGTCTATCTTTTGCTGCTTTCATTCTTTGCTTTATTATCGAGACTTTCTCAATTGTTTCCTGAACCAATTCAGGAGAATTCTTTCAATTCTTTTTACTTATTTAAAAATAGATATAATATACATAGTCTCCACTTCATTTAGAACTTGGAAATTCCCACTAAGTAATGATACTCTACAGCCAACTCCAATACAGACGACCTCCTTCAAAGCTTGCTTAGATCCTATGAAGCTAACAACCCTATGGTAACCTTAACCTGATTCATTGGACAGCATTACCATAGAATCAAAATATTATTACGTGACATAAATACCATGCTAGTGTTATTATGATGTTATGTAATGCATGTTGGTTTGAGTTTAAGGTCCAATATGCTTTAATCCATGTTATATGATGATTATCTCAATTTTAAACACTCATCGATCCAAACTACATAATTATTATCAACCAATAGGATTATCACTTTGAATATAAGTGTTTATCACTCATTAATAAAGATACAACAAGCAAAGTTACCAATCCCCCATATATTTTGATGATTTCTTTACATTTAAGACCATGTTCATATTCTATATTACAAGCACAGTCAAAGTGAAAATATCCGATTACTCACCTATGCATGGTGGCTAATCGTCATAATAATCGATTAGAAAGTCCACGTCTTAGTCAAAAGATCCTATTGTCATGCCATAAAGGGTACCCTAAACGTGGCAGTCTGCCACATATAATATCAAGACTTAAGAATGACTACCATAGTCACGCGAAAGCCTTAGTATTACATGTAAGTCATCTAGCACGGTAATAGGAGACGCTTTTGGGAAGCATAGTTTAAGCAAGTAAAAATGAACATACAAGAATCCAGAAATAAAATATATTATAACATTAATAACCAAAGGTCTATTACATGATTTCTTAGGCGTGTACCCCTGCTAATCCTAAATATCGTAATAGTCTTTACAACATTCAAATACTACATTAAATATTTCAAAGGAATTCTAATCTAAATCTTCAAGTAGATTTCCTCTAAAAGCTTCAAGAAAACTTACGCGGATGAGGAGACCTCGGGTACAAAAATAGGTGTTCCTGAGAATACAAATACCTATAGGGGCATAAGCTTATGGGCTTAGTGAGTAAATCCCAAAAATTATACTCAAAGTTAAATTATCAACCAAGTTTATTAGTCAAGCAAATGGAATGCCAACAACCACGTGAGCATACTAAGTTTGACTTTTCAAGAATCATATGTTGAATAATTACGTCCTTCATTCGGGGTTAGGTATTCAGGTCCAATTACAACCACAACTTTTTAAAACTTTTATAGATCTTACCAACTGACTATGCGCCATAAAACTTGTTGTTATTATAGGCTCCTACACCAATTTATGTAGATTTTACGGGCTCCTACCCGCCACTTACATGATATACCGGTTTTGCCTACCACCACTATTATACACTTTGTCCCACCAATTGTGTAGTTGAATGAATGTGACTCAACAATCATGAAGTGCATGCATAATTTCTTAATTAAGGTTTGTAGTTATATTTAACTTTTTCAGTGAGCAACCAATTTTCAAACATTTCCAAGAGTTAATGTACATGCAACTTTATTACAAACAAATCGTGTTTCGATATGCTTAATTCTTTAACATATTATTACAAACTTCCATTTGATTTTTTTTGCCTAAATTCTAATGCAACTAAATTTACAAGCATAATCATAAGTATGAAAAATAACGGGGAATAAACTCACTCAGCCATGATGACACCTTTCTTGAAAATGGATGAGTCGTTCGGGATTTCCACTAATTGTAGTAATCTTAGGAATATGAACAATCCTCCTCGAGATTATCTAACCAAGAAGAATACCCAAAATGAGTATTTCTTTTTGATTCTATGGTACTAATAAGGAACTATATTATAAGATCGTTAAAACTCGTATAGAAAGAAATTCTAGCTTAAAATGGCCGTAATTTGGTCATTTTAACTCGGAATTGTACATATAATATACCGTTTTCTACCTATTCAAAAAGATCTATCCAAATCTAAAATTATTTTCATCAAACTAATTCGTTTGAGTTCCGAAATAGTGGTAACCAGATTTACCACGAATTTTCACAAAAACTTGAATTCCTTCATTTAACAAAACTCATATAAAAGAGATAGATTTTATAATAGTTTGTAAAACCTTTGAAATGTATATACATATATTTATTGACTCATATCAAATGTATGAAGTAAATGAAGTTGTCTCAAACCATGAAAGAGTAAACTCTTTTAAAGATTTTGGAAAAGTTGAGAACCTTTGAAAAAATTCCTTTTTATTTTGCTTTGAAATTATCTTAAGTTATTTAAATGAGTATTTTCTTTTCCTAAATTTAATTTCCTTAGTCTTTTTAAATTTCCAAGGAATGATTTTTTATTTTCTAAGCTTGGTTTCTAACACTTTTTGAAAGTAATAACAATTCTATATTTATAGAAATAATTTCCTTGTTTCTTGAGATCATTCCATTTTTATGAAAAGGATTTCTAGTACTTGATGAAAAAGTAAAGTTTTGGTAAAACTTTTGTTTACTCAAAAGTTCTTTCTATGTTATGTATGTTTATGGATTCCTCTAGATTTCTTAGAAAAGTTTGTTAAAATAAATCCTTAGCTTTATGAAAAATTTCTTCCTACTTTTATTTCTAGAAAATAATCTTTATTTTAAGAAAAACCTTTCCTCATTTATCTTGTTGAGACAAAAATCATTATGTTCATACATGAATATAGATCATAAAGTTATGAAAACATAAGGAAACATAATAACTTAAAGGAATAAGCTAGTAAATAAATAAATAAATCAAGTATTGGAACCTTATTCATCAAGGTATGGGATAAGAATATAAACTAGTCCATAAAGAAAAAGAAAATGTTTTGACTTGATGAGGACAAGTCTAAGATTAGAAAGACTAGTCTTAAGAAACATGAAAGTAAATAAATTACAAAACAAATGAGCTTATATGCTCTAAAAGATATATATATATATATATATAGCTACATAGATATATTTAGTAAATATATATAAAGCACATAAAGAAATTAGATTCATGAACAAAAACAAAGTATAAACTTATTGTTGCTTTCTTTAACCTTCGTGGTTTAGAAAACACACACTAAGCTCAATACTAAGTAAATGAACACTTTAGAAAGCTAAAACTATTACCTAGAGAAGAGTGGAAACTAGAGAAACTTGAGAGAGTTTATGGAGAGTAATTTTAGTGTATGGAAGTTGTGAAAGAAGTGAAAGGAAGATGGGGGTATTTATAGGAAAATGTGGGAGAATTTTGTGTTATAATAATAAATGAAAACAAAACAAATGGAGGAGAAAAAGAGAGGGGCTGGCACTACTTGAGTGTCTGTGAGGGAGTGAATTTTATTTTTTTGTATTTTTGTTAATAAAAAGAAAGATATGAAAGATGTGAAGTTGTATTGGAGATGAAAATTGTAAGAAAATACAGGTATGGTTTGTAAGAGTAGGTTGTAAGAAAAAATAGAGATAGATGAAGAGTGTATAATAGTAATAAATAGTGTAATGTAAAGTAGACATGACAATTTAAGTACCGGTAGTAAAAAAATACGCGTATAATTACGATATCTGATATTTTTAATTACCGAAAAATTACAAAACTGATATTTTTGAAATCCTTATATTAAATCGATCCTATCGGTGTTATTGGAATATTTTTATTATTCCGAACTCCAGGACATGATTTTCGAGAACTGATCTCGTCCGAGTCCGAAAGACACTCGAATTTCCCAAATCTGATATTTTTATATAACCTAAAGCCATTACGAACTATTACCACTAATTATTCTAAGTTCGTTTTCTAGGGCTAAAGAAAATGGGAATACCAGATCTAAAATCTAGGGTTTGTACTAGACTTTTGACCTTTAGGGTTTCATTTAGTTTTTAATTCTAAGATCAACTTAAAATTAACCGAAAATTTTAGGGTTTACCCCTATAAAATAACAAAACAAATTTCATTAAGCATGTGTCTATGTAAAATCTTCGATAATACTTAAATATTCTAAACTTATGTTATTGTAATCCTACTTCATCAATCTTTAAGAAATTATAGAGTACTAAGCTTAACTATCTTTACTTAACTAGTAAAATGATTATTTAACTTGATTTGAGCATGATATTGTTTGAAACAATCAAATTTTAATCCTTAGTACCTTTAGATTCTCTCAAAACTTAAAACATAAAATTGTATATCTCTCTCTAAGCTTTCCGTAGCCTCTTAAATCACCTCAATCCGAATTCAGATGAAAAAGTTATAATCAAAATATGAAACAAGATTGCTACAGGAGATTTTAGACCTGAGGCTAGTAAGGCCTTGGTCATGGCCGTGATTCATCAAAATACTAGGATCAGAGGATACTAAGGGCAAAATCATTGTCATGACTCTCTAAAAACCCATGACCAGACACTACAAAGGTCACATTCACGCCCGTGATTGACCAAAAACTTGATACTAGACACTTCTAAGTTGATTTTCATGCCCATGACTCATCCAAACCCTACTCTGTTTTTCCCCACTTCAAAATTACACTTTCAAAAACTTGTTATGCTTTCAACTTCATTAAGTATACTTCCACACTCACTTACATGCACCATATGCCCCTCTAACACTTTACATAACCAAAACACAAAAAATTTTGAACTCCATACCAACAACACAATCCATTAACTCTATCCATAAACGAAAGCCTATGTTAACAAAAATTTAAGACTCAAACTACCAAAATCATTCTCTAAACTTCATTTATGCAACTTCATACTCACCCACAACCTTCCAACCATCAAAACTTAACATAGACACCAACTAATCTTACTCAAATGAACAAAAACCAACAAAGCAAAAGAGAAGATATAACTTACCTTAAGCTAAGCTTGACTTAATGGTGGAATTAACTTGAGTTCTTAGTGAGTTTTTGAAAGAGAAAATGAAAGTATAGAAGTGTATGTGTGTTTATGCGGTTTTGGACAACTGAAAGGAAGAAGAAGAAATGAGTTTTTTGCCCAAATTTTAATTGCTTTTGTCTTATATAATTAGATAAGTGTGATTTGACCTTTTGGACATTAAGAGAGATGTAGTGTGTGGGTGTGCATGATAACTTTGGTGGGCTTAGATGCAAAAAATGCGGCAAAACAACTTGAATTTTTGCAATTAAAACATCTATATGTTTCCTAATGAAAATAAATACAAAGTTTGAATAATTTAGCTTATGAATTTTATTTGAAAGGAAATTTTCTTATGAAAATCTATATTGGATCACTTCATAATTTATGGATTAAATTTATAAAATCTAATTATCTAAAGAAGTTTAGAAGTAAAATAATTGACATACCACTTGAAATGAGTTAATTGAATTATCAGATCTTTGAAGACTTGTCTAAGGAAAATTTTGAAATTAATTAAACTAATAGGCAACTTTAATAAGATTTACATGAAATTTTTTATTCTTTTCCTTATTTAACTAATTTCATACATGCCAATACACTTAGATCTACTAATCAAAACATGCATCCAAAATTACACACCAAAACATAATTAATTTTTTTTAATTCTCAAATTCTAAACATGGAAAACTTAGGGGTTTACATATGTGATGACCTAGACTTTGTAATATTATCTTTATCAATGGCTCATTATATGTAATATCTTTCTAGCTCTAATCAATTTTCGAACCTATTTTATCTATCCACCCTATACGGTGCAACTTCTGAAGGCATCAATTAGTTATATGGTGCATTGTTATAACTAGGTATCCTATGGGGGTGTGACAAATGTTTTGGACATTAGTTTATATTCTTGAAACTTTATATGATTAGATATGGTCAATAATACTTAATTATTCAGACAATTAATGCTTATCTAATATAATGTAACTTATATGTATCCACCATTTTTATCAAAGCAACCAAAGATTGTTTGTTGAATTAAGTCATCTTCTAAGGTATGACTAGTACTAGCATACCCATATGATTTTATCTAATGCCTTCCAGTTTTTCTTAATTATAAAGATTCAAGACACCAGATAGGATCTTAGGATGTATGTTACTACTAGAGTATCCTTAGGGGTGTAACAAATAATAAATTAAAGTGCATAAAGTAAATGAGGTTTAAGATTTATAGAGGTTCCTCACTTTGAGTCAATTCTCTCTTCTAGCTCCACTAGTGAGGATCTGGTCTTCCATACCTGTTGTTCAACTAATCCATAAAATCAATTGAGAGATTAAAAATACCAATGCTATCTTTCTTTATCTCACAAGCCTCACATCTAGGCTAATCATAGAAATACAAGATACTAAGAGTAATCCTCTCAATCTAACTCTCAAAGAAAAGAGCAGGGATAGTTTCAAAGAGATAAAATGAGTTCTCAAAATTTAAGTGTAAAGTAAAATGTAAAGTAATTAATGTAAGCAGCTTTTGACGAAGGTTCTAAAGGAAGTTATGGCAAATGAGAGTATATCAATATTGAGCTTAAAATTAAAAGCGCAAGTTATCTTCAAATTTGAAATTTGTCTTCTTATATATTCTACAAGTGTAATGGCTTTCTTGGGAAAAAATCTAATCTTCTTAAATAAGTCTCTTCTAACAAACAAACTTTATCCATAGAAGATCTTGAACATTTGAAATATCTCCCTAAAAAGCTGCATATGTTGTTATCTTGAGAAGTTTGACTAAAAGATCTTTATCCATGCTTGAATCCATTATTGCCATAATATTTAAAATTTAAAACCTTTGAAAATATTTTGAAGATGTTGAATCCACATAAGATAAAGCTCTTCGAAATCTAGAAATTTAATTGTAAAGAGAATTCTTATCCAAATCTTTATTGGTGGCTCTCTTGATAATGCTAATCCATGTCTCTATAAGTTCATCTAATCTTTTTTATGTTCAAACAGATATATCTTCAAAAAATATCTTCATTAAAACTTGAATAACTAAGTTCTTCATAAGTCTTGTAACAACATAAGTCTAAGCTTAACAGACTTAAATCTTACCCTTATGGATTTTAAATCCTCCTTAAGTGGAATGCATTAGATGTACTACCTAAAGTACATCTAATGAGTGGATTTGGGCTTTCATTATTAAATCTTGTTCTTAAAAGAAGGAAAGTCCTCGGATATTACCTTGTAAAAACTTTGCTGTCAACTTAAACATTCTAGCACAAGTTCTAACTTAGCTTCTCATAGAGGTTCTTGCAATTCTTAGAACATAGAATCTAACAAAGCTTCTTATAGTGTCTACACACTTAGTTAAATTGATTAGATATTTTTGTTTCCTTTTTGTTATCATAAAAACCAATAAGGAGATATCTCAAGAAAGAAAACTTCACATTTTTCTCGTATAGGTTCAACATGACTTTGTACACGAGTTGTGTTAGTGATACAGATGGGATGACGGTTAGAATTACATAGCAGAATTAACAAGATTTAATATATGTTTTTAGGTTTTTTGTTTATATAAAATAAGAAAGTAAAAGATATAAACTATCTATTCTGAGATATGATGCACCAAGAAAAGAATTGAACTAGTTGTTTTACTTAATCGATACGACACACGATTAAAAGAAAAACAAAGAATAATCTTGAGGAAAAACTCAATATTATTCAAAAAGATTTGGAAACAATTCTAGGAAATGGAACAAGTTAATTGATTTTAATCAATGACAAAAGAAAGGTTTTAAAACTTGTAATAACATAACCCTAAGGACCCTTGAATACTCCCACAAGTCGAACAAGAGAAAATAGGTAAAAACACAAGACAAGCAAATAGAAAAGGAAACCATCATTTTAAAAACACGTAAAACAAACAGGTGATCCCCTACGAGTCGTGATACCCTCAAATCAAATTTCTTCTCCAAGGTTCGAATGATCATGGGCATACGACTAAAAATGGTTACCATTGTGGCGTGATGAAGCCTATCATCTCTTCTGATTCTCAATTCCTCTGACGATGATGTGATAATGCCTCTAGTAATGGGCGGCAATGGGGGCATGATGATGATCACACTTGGGATCACCGATGGTGTAAGTCCCCGAATTTTTGGATCCAAATTAAAGACCTAAACCCTAATCAGAAGTCAACCGGATTCATAAGTCAACTAAAACCCTAGTTTACCGTGACCGCTTAACTCCGGCATTACCATTTTCTCAAGCCCTAGAAAACGAAGTTGGAAAAGTTAGCTATTATAGTTCGTAATAGCTATAAGCTATATAAAAATATCATACTGAAGGAATTCGAGTGTCCTTTGAACCCGATCGAACATAGTTCTTGAAAAATGTGTCCGAAAGCCCGGAATAGGAAAAATATTTCAAATATACTGTTAGACTCGTAAAAATATGAGATTTCTAAAAATATCAATTTCGTAATTTTTTGGTAGCTAAAAATATCAGATATCGCTTTTATAAGCGTATTTTCTTACTACCGGCATTAAATTGTCATGTCTACTTTTACATTATACTATTTTCTACTATTCTACACTATTCATCTATCTCTACTTTTTCTTACAACCTACTCTTACAAACCATACACCTATTTCTTACACATTTTCATTTCCAATACAACTTCACATCTTTCATTTCTTACTTTTAATTAACAAAATAAAAAAAAAAAAAATAAATTCTCCTCCCCCTATGCATGGAAATTGTGCCGGCCACCCCTCCATGATGCCCCATTTGTTTTGTTTTTTCATTTATTTAATTAACATAATTTATCTCCCACATTTTCCTATAAATACCCCCTCATACCTTCGCTTCTTTCACACCACTTCTTCTCAAATTCTCTCAAGAATTCTCTCCAAGAAGTCTTCTACAAGGAGCTCCTCTCTTCTTCTTTCTTTTAGGTAATATGCCTTCAAGAAATCCATATGTTCATTTACTTAGTATGAACTTAGTGTGTGTTTTCTAAAACCATAAAGGTTAAGAAAGCAACAATAGGATCATACTTTGTTTTTATTCATAATATCAATTCCTTTATGTTCCTTTATGTTTCTTTATATTTCCTTTATGTTTATTACTATCTAATATATCTATATAGCTATATATACTATTTAGAGCATATAAGCTCATTGTCTTGCAATTTATTTATCTTTCATGCAATTTATTTACTTCATTGCAATTTATTTATTTCAAGTTGATTTTAAGACTAGTTATTCTAGTCTTAGACTTGTCCTCATCAAGTCAAAACAATTCTTTTTCTTTTCCTTTTTCGGGACTAGTCTTTTCCTAGTCCCGGGGTACCTTGATGAAGCTAAGGTCCCAATACTTGATTTATTTCTTTATATGCTTATTCTTTTAAGTTATTATGTTCTTTTCATATTTTCATAGCTTATGATTCGTATTCATGCATGAACATAATGGTTTTGTCTCAACAAAATAAATGAAGGAAATGTTTTCTTAAGATAAAAAGTTTTCTTCTAGAAATAAAAATATGGAGTTAATGTTTAGAGGAACTTGTAAGAGATTTTACAAACATACAAAAGACTTATGAAGTAAACAAGAGTTTTACAATAACTTCATCTTTTCTAAGTAGAACCCCTTTTCATTAAAATAAAATAATCCCAAGAAAACAAGGAGCTAAAATATTCTTGTGAGAAAATTGTCATAACTTTTACAAAATTGTTGGAATCTAAGTTTAGAAAATAAAACCACTCCTTAGGAATTTAAAGAAACTAAATTTAGAAAAAGAATATTTATCACAAATAACTCAAGGTCTTTCAAAAGTAAAATAAATATTCCAATAAAATCTCGAGTTCAAAGTCTTTTAAAAACCTTACTTTCCACATGTTGAGACAACTTCATTTACTTCATACATTGGTTATGAGTCATTACATATATGTATATACCTTTCAAAAAGTTTACAAAATGCTTGAAATATTTATCTTTTCAAATGAGCTTTGTTTATAAGAAGGAAAACAAGTTTTTGCAAATTCGTGGCAAATCTGGTCGCTATCTTTTCGGAACCCAAACGACCTAGTTTTATGAAAATAAGCTTAGAAATGCGTAGATCTTTTCGAATAGGTAGAAAACGGTATATTATATGCGAAATTCCTAGTTAAAATCAGCAAGTTATGGCCATTTTAAGTTGGAATTTCCCTTTATACGATTTTTACCGCAATTTTAAAAGAAATTTAGAAACTTCAAAAATAGAAGTTTTATGAAAGACTCATTTTGGGTTTTTCATCTTGTTTAGGTGACGAGGGACCCGAGATCATCTATCCAGAGGATTATTTCGATTAGACCTACCGATTATGGAGTGAGTCAATTCTTTTCCTAAGTTACATTTCCTTGCTTGTGCTTGTAATTAGTGGCA
The DNA here is from genome assembly GCA_024138025.1 of Combretum micranthum. Classification (NCBI taxonomy): domain Eukaryota; kingdom Viridiplantae; phylum Streptophyta; class Magnoliopsida; order Myrtales; family Combretaceae; genus Combretum; species Combretum micranthum. The sequence goes on along the minus strand of JAMXBD010001852.1, from coordinate 67,584 downwards.
CTAGAAATTTCGGAAAAGATGAATGAACCAATATTATGAAATAATTGATGAATGAAAATTAAGTATATCGAAAGACGATATGTTAAATAAAAGTATGACTCTTGTATTGATATGATGAAATTATGGTTGATCACTCTTAACATGAATTCAAATTATATGGTTAAATGTTTAATTAAAATTTATTCATGCATATCATACTTGTGAGTCACATTTATTTCACTACTATTCTTCGTGTGGGGAAACGAGGAAATAGTAGTGGTGGCTAGTAGGAGCCGATAAGTCTACATGGGCCAGTAAGAGCCAGGAAGTCTACAGGGCAAGCAGGAGCCGGTAAATCTGCAAATATTAATGGTCGTATGGGCCTGTAACCACCCAACCCTTGTCATGGAGGGCGTTAAATCCATGCTGCACTTGATTTCCGGTTAATCTTGTGTATTTGGTTGTTCATGTGATTGTTGCATTTCATATACTTGAATTAAATGACTTGGTTGTCATATGGAAATATTATATAGATAGGAATTATCTCCTAAGCTAGATTTGCTTACACCCTTATAGTTTTCTATTACAGTATGATTATCTATGTGGCCCCGAGGAGCCCAGTGTGCCAGGTATGAGCTTACGCTACTAGGAGTTTTTGGAGGAAGTTTATGTATTTTTAGTCTTGATCATAGACTTCTAGGAAAAATCTGTATAGTAGACGTATGTGATAGTTATGTTTATTTTGTTATTAGTATAGTTGATCAAAGACTTTAAGGCAAGGGAATGCCCCTAAGATGATGTACGAAGTTGTTATTGAATGAAGATCTTACGTTTATCCATTTAAGTTTATGCTTGCTTTTGCTATCTATTTAAACGTAATACCCCTGTGAGTCTCCTACTATCTTGGAAGCACGCTTTGCATATGATATCGAAGCTCCTGCATAACTATGGTTTGTCATTCATTAGCTTTAATATTATATGCAGCGGACTGCCACGTTTAGGATACCCTCTGGGGCGCGACAGATGGGATTAGGGTCATGATCTCCTCTAGAACTTGATTCCTATCATTTCCCCTGGCCTCTTGAAGACTTGTCCTCAAATCTTAATCAATCTTATCTTTATCCCTATCATTACCCCAGGCTCAAGAAGATTTTTCCTCAAATCTTTGATATTTCATATGCTTAGACCAAAGACAAACCTGTTGTAAGCCTTGGTTTTCTTTGTAAACTAAAGTTGTCTTCGAGAGCCAAATTAGAAACTGAAACCCTAAACCAGAATAGCTAGGGTTAGAAAGAAACCTAGAAACCCTAAGTTCGGCTCCATCGAGAATAAAACCATAGAACTTATGAGAGAAAGTTGACCTAGATTATAGTTCTAAAGAATATATCGAAACATAAAAGATTATTTTTTGGGAAATTATCTGTTTCGAACTCGACCGGGATCCGTTCAGGAAAACCGACCCTCGGGACTCAAAATTAGAAAAATATTCTGGAATACTCCTTAAGATCGAAATTAATAAGGAATTCAAAAATATATTTATTATAATTTTTTTGTTTATAAAAATTACAGTTATAACCCTTATATCGTATTTTCTTTACTAATCGGTAATTTAATTCTCTAATCAATTATTCATTACTATTCATAAGTACAAGCCCATACCCTACTTACACTCACAAGCCATATCCCTACTCTTACATCATTACAATCTAACCTTACGTTATTACATCATATTCCTTACATTTACTTTTCCAACCCACTTTATTACACAACTTTAATTTGAAAAATTACAAAACTCTCTCTCTTCCCCTCCCCTTCAATGGCTGATGCACCCCCTCCCATTTTCCCTCTCAATTTGTGTTTTTTTCTTCTTTTATTTAATCATACAAAACCCTAATAACCTTCACTATATATATTATTTTATGCCTTCATTCTCTTTCTTCATTTTCACTTTTGAAAATTTTACAAACTCCCTCTCCTTTTCTCTATAGTGTGCTGTGACACTCCCCTCCCCTATACACACTCACGCAATAAATTTTTCTTTAAGCTTTTTTGTTTCAAACCCTAAATAGGTATAGATCTAAACTTTACTACACAAAAATATGTAATGGATAGATCATTCATGTGTGGATTCATAAAAATCCCCATGAGCTTCATGCTAGGGACATAAAACCATTAGAACATGATGATCAAACCATCACAAGTTATGGATATTATGTTTATGGTTATATTTTTTTTATCATGATCATAATATATGTTCATATAGTGATGATTTCATGTAGATATCTTGCTACTACATTATTGTCATAGTAGTATACTTCATTTCATGCATTTAACATGATCATTACACTTAGATCTAGCTTTTAAACATTTATTCTTTTGCATGATATTGGAGATCTCATGCATTTATTATGTTGAAGATGAATGGATAGTCATAAAGATTTTTGTCTTATATAAATGAATGATTTGTTGTTCCTAAAAGTTAGGGTATTTATGAAAATAGGCCAAAAAGCTCAAGAACAAATTTTGTTTTATCAAAATGAACTTTTGTAAATTCGGATGGAAAAAGAGTTGTATTTTGAAAACCTATTTTTTAACTCTAAAAACATGATTTTTATGTGAAAAATGAAGAGCTTATGAAATAGGTAACAATAGGAAATGATTTTAGTAAGTTAATGGTAGATCTACTAAGAGAAATTGTCCAACAAGAAATATTTACAAAATAGAAAATTTGAAATCTTTGGATAGTTATATGAAATTCATAACTAGGAAAAGAGGATATGTAAACACCTATTTTTCAAACTCAAAATGAAAGTTTTATTAAGGAAATGAGGTCCTTAGTGGATAAGAATAATGAAGCCTTAAAGTTTAAAGTATCAAACAAGTTTTTCTTAAAGAAATCACTTAGAAACCATTCTTTTCAAAATTCGGATCTAGGAATAGCCAATATTTAAACACTTGTTTACAAAGTGTAAAATGAGGATTTGTGTTGAAAAATGAAGACCTTAAGGAATAGATATGGTAAATACTTAATTTTAGCAAGAATAGATAAATTTTTATTAAGGAAAATCTCTAAAACAAGTGTGGTTTGTCAAAAACACAAAACTAGACTTAGTAGGTTAAGTATTCATGATATCTTGTAAATTAGAAGTTTCCAAAAGTATTCTCTAATAGAATATCATCAAGAACATATATATAGGAAGCTCATAACATACCATTCATGATAATAATTTGTTAATATTGCATGCATATTTAGCATGGATAGTAGAAATATCATAATTCCTCACAAAAATAATTTCGAAAATGGGTGTTCGGATACTGACCAAAACTATTCGGATCTTTTCGAGACTTAAAATTTTTCAAAATTTGGGTATTATATTAGAATTAGATAGATCTTTCGAAGTAGATAGGAATCGATGTATAATTTGTGAAATTTTAAGTTAAAATGACCAAGTTATGGTCGTTTTAAGTTGAAATTTCCGTTAATGACAAGAATTACAAACTTAATAGTTTTTATGAAATAAAATGGATTAGATATGAGTTGAAATACTCATGTGGGTATTTCTTTCGTCTATGTGACTTGGATCTCGAGGATTCATTGCCACCGGATTACTATTACTAAGAGATCGACGACCAATGGCTGAGTGAGTATTACTTTCTAATTTCATTTCTTGCTTGTGTTTGTAGCAATTAGTTACACTAGCTTATAAGACAAAAGATAAAATGGAATTGCATGATGGGAATTATGGGGGATTATGTATGCTTGTTGATGAGTTGAGAAATTGTATTAAGAATCTCATAACCACGTGATTAACTTATACTTGTTTAAAATATTATAGGATTGATTGTCTACGAGATTGGTTGATCACCTAAAAATTGGTATTAACAATTAGTCGGATTTGCATATAAATATGGACATAATCACTTCACGATGGGGATGGAGCATTAGCATATATTGGTTACCCGTGATCCTTAACGGTTAAAAATTAGTTGATCGTGATCCATAAATGACATAAATGAGTTGGTTGATCGTGATTCATAAATGACATAAGTTGGTTACCCGTGATCCATAAACGATATATTAATTTAACAGTAGTACCGCAGTATTCGTTAATCTGCTAACCCCAAATGGAGGGCGTAAATCCATTCACATATGATTTTCGGCTGATCATATGATTGTTTGTTCATATTATTGATGCATTCCATACGATTGATTAATTAACTTGATTGAATGAGTTGTTACAAATGCCTTTATGGAAGTATTCACTCACTAAGTTAGTGTAGCTTACGCCCCCCACAACTTTTTCTTATTGCAGTATTCATATATATGGTTAAGGCCGAGACATCCTACTGAGCAGGTATAAGAATTAGGAGTTTTCGTTAGAAGATTGTGTTTGATTTTGTATAGACTTCCATAGAAAACTCTAATGTTTACCGGATGACTGTAAAAGATCGCTTTTTAACTCGATATTATTTTACGGGAGAATGCCCCTGGAACTTTTGTAACCAATTATGTGAACTCATGGTTTATATTCTGATGCTCATAGTATAGCAAATTAAACTATTTATCTCCATTGGTTCATGTATTCTATTGTTGTAAAGGTACGCCTTGCATCTGTACGAGACTTTAGAACGATTGTAGTAGCAATTCCTAAGTCTTATATAGTTGCGGTGGACTGTTACATTTAGACTACCCTATGTGGCGTGACACCTATAAACTTAAAAGTAATTAAATAAAAATTCCCAACCACATTGGCTCATGAATAGCTTCCAATACTTGTTCCATAAATTCTCTCTAAAATAGTAACTCCCAAAGCATCTCTTAACCATTCATTGCCAATGTCTATGTCCATAATTAAAGAGTTCCGTAATAACTCATACCACTCATCATGAACTCGACCACTCTAAGACTCACGAATACTATGATAAGTATTCGACAAACACATCTCCTATGGTCCTAATATGAGTCGCTTCAAACGCTTGCCATCATATAATTCAACAGCAAGAGAACCCAATAACATTGGCTTAGAACCATGAAAACAAGATGGAGCACAACTATTTAGTGAAATAACAACATCTTTTCCTCAATTAGCTAATTTGCAAATAGACCACACATACATTATTGTTTGTACTACTATGTTATCACACCAAAATCGAACATTTCACCAATATATATAACCATTCATAATACTCCACTAGACATTAACAATCATCTCATATGATTTCACATAGACATTAAAATTACACCAATCTTAACTCTAGGTAACCTCATCAATGCATCATAATATAATTGATGGACAATTGGAAGGTTAATATAGAGGTACTGGTCATGCTCCATAACTCTAAGTGTAAGTGAAAGTGGCTCCAAATCAAGTACATAATTATCAAGAGATGAATATAATCTATTATCATATTGCATAGCTCTTGAAACATCTTTCTCCTCCACAGAGCATCCTTTGAGCCCTCTTCTTATAAGTTTTAACTCATACTTAAGAGGATTCATCTCCAACCTAGCAACCCTAACTTAATCCAAACTCATAGGTGATAGTACTAGCCTTTTCTTCTTAATTATCTTAAGAGAATAGCAATTATGTTGCTTATCATACGTTACTCCTCTATCACTTACCTAAAGATTGCCCAAAAAAACATGAGAGATCGTAGTAGGTACTAAATCACACAAAACTTCATCAAAATATTGATTTGGAAGAGAAATAGACACAAATCTATTTAGTGACAAGAGTCAATTGATCGTTATCTCCCCACTTGATATAATAAGGTTGAGGATGAACTACTATAATTTGTAGCTTCAATCTATCCACCATACCCTTTGTTACTAATGGCATTATTTACTAACTGTCTGAAAATTGTTGTTATTATTATACTTGTATTTAATACTAATATTGATATTGATTTTTCAATACTAATATTAAACTAAGTTTAATAATATGGTATTATCAGTAATATTAGTATTGAAAAATCAATATCAATATTAGTATTAAATACAAGTATAATAATAACAACAATTTTCAGACAGTTAGTAAATAATGCCATTAGTAACAAAAATAGAATTGATATCGTATAAATATAGTGACATTAACGTAAAATAACAGTATTGATTAGTCTAATGAAAATATCAATAATACGGAATACTATAAACAATAGTAATAATAATGGTAATAATCATAATTATATTAATAGAAATAACAGTAACATTAATATTGGTTTAAGAATGAAAACCGAGTGAATTTCTATTTGCGATTTCTTATTTGTTTTAATTCGATTTCACAGTATAAATAGTCGATTTGATAGTACTCGAAGAGTACTTTCTAATCGTGAAATTATTTTTCAAGAAAAGAAACTTGTAAATTTTTAAATTTATGAAACACATGCATAGGTTTCAAGTGAATCCTAATAACGGTAGTCAAAACTTGTTTTGATGATATCTAACTCATTTCTAATCCGTTTTTGACTAATAAATAGTCGTTTTCATAGTATTTTCAGAGTACAATCCATTAATGGTCTTAGTTTTATCAAACAAAGTCATTAAGGGGGCGAAAAAGGCAAGAACAGCCCATTCTATTCTTATAAATCTGGCAGCCATTATTTAATTTTTGTTTTTGCAATATCTAATTCGTTTCTTATCCGTTTTTAACAAATAAATAGTCGATTTCATAGAATTTTTCGTGTTCTTTCAATTGGTGGGGTCGTTTTTCGCTTAAAAAAAACATCAACACAGTTTATTCAATCTTCCTAGGGATATACATGAGTAATCTAAAGTTCAACTCAATTTATTGTAATTGAAGTATAGTTTTGGTTTTTCCTTTCTAAGACTTGAATTTCTACACTAAAAAATCTTCAAGTTTATGTATTTATATACCGAATAGTATAAATAACATAAATACACTATTAGATTAATCTTGATGAATTTATAAGACAATTTCTAGAGATAAAACAAAATAAACACTTGAACTTAATAGGATTCTTACCTTGGTTGAATGTTAGAATTAGCTCCTTATTCTTGATGAAAATAATGATCTAAAGAGGAAGTTAAGAAGATGAGTCACTAAGGAAAAACTAATCTAGCCAACTAGTATATATATTCATTCTATTTTCTTACCTTGTTGAGCTTAAATTCCAACTTTGGATCTATGGTAAACCAAGGCTATTTAACTTGGTTTTTGATGTTATTTGAAAGAGAGGATTGATGTTTTTAGATGTGGTTGATGCTTGGATATGATATAGGAAGTAAGACAAAGGTTGTGTTTTGTTTTAGAATTCCTTAAAGGTTGTCTAAGTGAGGCAAAATGGTGAATGAAATGGCTGATTCGTATCTCTTCTTGTAGCTATGATTTCAACTTGTTTTTGGAGAGATTTTGAGCTAATTTTGTGTCAAACTTAAGGCTTTATGTATGTACTAAGGTTAGGCTAAGTTTAGGAGGATAAAGAGACTGTTTGGGCTTAGGAATAACTCAAATTTGCAACTGGAATTTTGGATACGAATTTGACTTATGTTTTGACAGATTTTTGTAGTTGTTTAAAGGATATTTATGCGGTTTGTTTGCTAGTAAATTAAGATTATTAAATAGTGGTTTATTTGGTGCATTTGTAGTACAAGTTGGCTGAGAAAATCGGAGCAAATGAAGGATTATAGATCATGTTCCAACTGTTGTTCTCGGGTGAGAATTTGATATGAATTTGAAGAAGAATTTTTGATGAATTTGTGTGAAATTTGTGGCTGATTTCAAGGGGCATTTATTGTGTTTGTTTGCTAGTTATTGAAGGTCATTTATATGTGTAAAATAGGGCTCAAGTTTCAAGAAAAATCGGATAAAAAATCAAATCAAATCTAAGGTTGAAAGTTGAAATTCCTACTGCAGTTGTCTTAGTTGAATTCCTCTTGTTGCAGCTGTTATTTGATGACTTTTCTAGGTCAATTAGAGTTGTTTAGGTTGCAAATTTGAGTTAGAATTCTTAGCATTAAATGTTGATCACATGTGGAGTATTTTGGTTAGATATTATGTCATTTTCTAGTTGAACTTTGAAGCTTAAATTGGATAAAAGTTGAATGAAAAATGAAGTTCACTACAGCCGATAATTCCACTCTGTTTCCACGGTAAAGTAAATTCCAATTGCAGCTGTTTTATTTCTTGTCTTGAACTGAGTTTGTATTGTATTTAATAGGGTTATATGTGGAGTTTTGAGATTGGTTGGAGTGTCATTATCATATGAAATATGCGTGTTTAAATTTGTGCAAAGATGCTAGACGTGAACCTCCTTCAGCCGAATTCTCCTCTGTTCCAGGTGTGACATTCTGTAGCCAAGTTGTCATTTACTGCTATCCCTGTTCCGTGATGAAGAATCCTCTGTATTCAGCTTGATGAATGGAAGGTGCAGATGCATGGAAAACATTGGCAGCCGACTCCACTACTTCTTGCTGGAAAATTCTACAGCTAAGGTGTGCTGCATGTTTCCTGCATCAGCTCCGACTCCTGCTTTGTTTTAGATGCATTGTATGCTGGAGGATGTGCTGAGCGTGGAGTCCATCATGCTAGCTCGTGAATGCTGCAACATTCTGCTGCTGTGCGTGGGAAATGGACTATCGTGCTGCTCATGGGTGCTGTTGCTGCGCGTGAGAAATGGACTGCCATGCTGCTCGTGGATGCTGCTGCTGCGCGTGAGAAATGCAGCGATCCTCTGCTGCTCCACGTCTGCAATTCCATTCATGCAGCAGGTGTTCGTGTGCAGCGGTTTCCATATATATATATATATATTTATTTGCTTATTAATTATTTAATAATTATTAATTAAAATATCTTTGCTAATATTAAATTGTAAGCATATATCTATAATTGTTATATTTAAGTTTTATCGAGATAAAATTATCTAAGTTACTACAAAACTCTAGATTATTTATATTTCAAATTTTTAGTTTAAAAAAATTCACACGATTAATTATTTTTAGTATTTTTAACTTACATGATTAAATTTTCAAGTTCGATGAATTAAGTTAGGAACCAATTCCTAATAAATTCAAAAATTCCCTAACAAGTATAAAAGCGGGTTTGCAATTTTCATTTTAGATCTAGATTAATAATTATATTCAGTATTAGTATCTATTTATATTTATAATCTTAATATTTCCTTTTTAAATTATTGTTTTATACCAATAAGCTCCATTAATAAACTGTATCTTATCAGTTTTGAATTTTTAAAGCTATTTCTAGTTGTATCTTGAATTATTAGTTCAAGATATAAAATCTCGTTTTTTTGTATCTATTAAGGCCAAGGGAATTTTTATTTGGGTTTTTCAAGCTACGAATGAGTTTATTACAATTCATAGATTTATTTTAAGATTTTTGTTGAATCATATATTTGATATTAGTTTCACATTTGTCATTTTGTTTATTTTCTAGTTATGAAAATTATTAAAGGTTACGTTGATAATTCAGAATTTTTAATTTCTAAAATCTCTAAATCTTTTAATTAGATACCGGGCAGCCCATTAATATTTCATCTTTGGATAAAACATTAACTACTAAGTGGTATCTTGGTGTAGTAATCAAACACTGACAATAAAACATATCAAATGATAAGCCTTCCTTTGGGCCGATTTATTATTCACATGTAAAACCAAATAACCATCATACGTTTATTACTACAGGTGCACTTGAAATTCTATTAAACATTGACCTTCCTTTGAGCCGGTCAAATATTCATATAAGTTACAAGCACACAATTTTTTATATTTTAAAACAAATTAATTTCCACAAGAGGGACCACTTTGGCGGTATGTTGTTTCAATTAATTTATCTCAAAATATATATAAACATATACCAATATTCAAATTTAAAATTATATTAAATTTTGGGTCAATATCGTATCAGCATCCGCTTATTTAATGTAGGATTATAAAATAAATAAACGGAATATACAATCCAATATCGGATTGATGACCTATGCCATTAGAGAACACGGATGCCATAAGCAAATCTCAGTGGAACTTCCATAGATGGAATTCGATAAATATCACAAAGAAAACAGAATTTATGTAATATTCAATAACCATTAACATTAAAATCCAAAACGGTTTTGATAATAAATGTTCTTTATATATAAATATATATATCACATTCATGTATATCTTCCCGATATCGGAACTAACAAATACCATGAATTGTATATAAAAAAAAAAAGACATCTAGAAACAGTCGCGACTGTTCTCGAAATGCCCCCAAAAGAAATGATGTCACGAGTCACGATTGTTCTCGAAATGCCCCCCCAAAAGAAATGATGTCATGAATAGGTATAAATTCGCCATTGTTTAATTCACACGATTTCAAACGCTCCAATCATACAATTCGTCAAAAAACAAAATGAATAAACGCAGCATACATATATATTACAAAATAGAAAGTTTTCATGTTCCCATCCAATTGATTATCAAATCATTGAAATCATGATTTTAATAAAATAATAAAAACCATTTCAAAAAATTAACCAAAACGTTTACGACTGTTAAAGTTGTTAAAAAAAATTATATTACAAGTTTTGGGAATTCCATAGAAGAATGGACGATTGAGAAATCCAAAAGTAAAAGGCAACCATCAGATCAAATATATATATATATATATATATTTGAGTATTCAATAATAGATTCATGAATATTAATATTACAAGAATTCAAAAAATTCTTGTTCATAAATGAATCCTCTTAATTTTACTCTTTGAAACCTTAATTCATAAAAATAAGGAAAAGAACCCTATGTATAAATTACGAAAGTAATTCCTAATGATCAAACATGTATGCTCTGATACCACTTGTTAAATCCAGATTAACCTTATGTGAAAATTACCACATATTAAAACCCTAAATCAATTATGTTTGTTCATTAAGAATTAAACAGAATTAAGCGGAAGCATACCTAAATTCATAGCAAGCAATGACTTTAGACCGGTGCGGTTGGCCTTCCAGATCAACACGTTTTCTCTTAGAGATTCCTTTAGTTTTCTCTCTACACTCTCTAATGATGGGATTTAGAATAGACTAAAAAATGTTGTACGTGTGATCTGGGAACCATAACCACTATTTATAGAGATAACGTATTGTTATCTTTTGGTATTCCTATTTTAGCCTATCATAAAAATAGAAATTACCCATAAAGTCTCTACACAAAAAAGGGCCATACCCTATTAGACACATTAAAGCCCAAATGCCCAAAACCTTATTGATCACTTTTAATTGAACTTAATTTAATGTGATAGCCCGTAACACATAATTATTTCACATATATGGCCAACGTTGGATTAAGGATCCAACAAGTTTATCTTCTACTTTTACGTACTTGTTTGTGCTTGTAGCTAGAGGTACTAGAAATAAGAAAAGATGAAAATATAATATGCATGATAATATTGGTTGAAAGTATACTAAGCATATCGAGACGTGAATTGTTATTAATTAAATTGTGTTTTATTATCACGATGTAGTGTCTGCAAATTCTATGATTGCCTTTAAATTACCTTAATCACATATAAAAAAAATTATATTAATTGATTAATGAATATCATGAAGTGAGTCACATTGTATTAGCAACTATGCCCTCGATGGGACAAGAATATAGTAGTAGGATTCGTAGGGACCTGCAAGACTGCAAGGATAGGCAAATAGGAGCCCGAAAGAACTATTTAAGGATAGGGGAACAGGAGCCTGAAAGAACTATTTTAAGATGAAGCGAGTATGAGCCCGAAAGAACTACATTATCGGATTATAACATAGGGTTTTAAAGAGCCCGAAACACCTAACCCCGAATGGAAGGTGTAAATCCATTCAAATATATGATTTCCAACTGACCATGCGTATTGCTTGCTCACGTGTTTGATACATTTCATATACCTGTTTAATAACTAGTTTGATTTTCTTGATACGAGTACGCTAATTTGGGAATATTCTCACTAAGCTAGTTGAGCTTACACTCCAATAGATTTTTGTTGACGCAAGACTAATTTCTCTTATGCTCGAGGTCTTCATATAACCGGGTGAAATTATGCTTCTGGGAGAAATCCTTTTGAAGATTTTAGAATAGATTTCCTTTAAAATCTTTTTGATTCCAGTGTTGTTTTTAATGCAAGACTAAGACTATATTTTGATCCATGGAGATTTATCAAGAGAATGTTTTTAAGATGATGTAAAGACCACATTTTTATAATTTTGAAGTTAAATGTTTATCTAGATTCTTGTATGCTATATTTACTTTCTCAAACTACACATTCCACTGGTGTCTTTTATTATTGTGATAGGCACCATACATATGGTGTCGAAACTTTTGCATGATTTCGGGAAGCCATTCTTAAGCTTTAATACCGTATATGGTTAACTGCTACATCTAAGGTACTTTTTGGGGTATAACACTAAGGCTTTGTGCATCCATATCTAATATAGATACGTGGCAGACCGTAAATATTCATAAATTTAGGGCATTACCATAAAATTGCACCATTTCAACCATGTACATGTTAATGCTACGAGATAGAGAAAGCACGTTGGTAGTATTGATAATGACTTAGGTAGGAATTGTGGTGTATGCACGAAAACTATGTCAGATCGATCCTCATACAGTCTAGAACTCAACCATCATGCACAGGTCTTCTGGGCATTTGCCACAAAACTTACAAGTTTCGATTCACCATGATGCTTTAGGACTATTCCTACTTTCTTAAGAAATGGAAAGAGATGATAACGTCCATTTGCTTTCCTTTTGCCAAGATAGATTGAAATGCATCATATGAGGACCCTTTTACAAATGTTGGCAGTGCTACTAATTCTACATTCACCATGAATGTGCCGTCACAGTTAAAGACTCCAAGCATGAATGCCATAATTATCGGTTGAAAATTCACACTATTCAGCTATTGCAGGATAATTATGCGTTTACATGTTATGCTTCTGGCCATAAAGGTGGTGGTGCTTGTTATTACCGCTGGCGTTGCAAAATTTGTTTCCATGTGAACAGAGAATTTAATTTACCCAAGTCTACTGATCATAGGCACCATATCTGTCTTAACTGTCCCTGATTCTTAGTGCTTCACCGAGATGATACTGAAGAGTACTATTATGATGCTTGTGAGAAGGAGAAACATGCTGATTATTGGATCTATTATTCTGAGCCATGTGATTTTCAATCCCGATTTCCCCTCCATATGAAATGCCAAAACATAAGATATCTGGAGAGGATGCAGATCATGAGGCATCATATGATGGAGAAGATGGTGACTTGTAAAGAAAAAGAAAATGAGGATCGGAAGGAAGACAGGATGCCTTGAAATGTCTAATGGATGGAGCAAAATATAATGTAAAATCACACTTTTTTATGTTTTCTCTTCTTCCCTCAAAACACATGTTCGTTCTAGTTTTTTAACATATAAGGTCAAACCAGTAGGGACAAGTGGAATTGTAGTCGATTTTCTTCTTAAGGGTCACTACTTGGTTTAAATATTTTACTGTATCATTGTTTGTTAAACTTAAATAATGGGATAGTTCATCATGTACCATTCCTTTCTTAAAAGAATAGAATAAGGTTCTCAAAATGTGCTTTAAATCAAGTTAATGTGAGAGAAGTCTAACACCATTTAAGAAAAATAAGTGCACCCTTTGAGGTCACATATCATGCACTCGTTTGCCGAGCTCATGAATTATGTTTCCTATTGAGTTTTGTTTGTGCAGAATACACTGCTTGTTAGCTATCTAATTTTTAACAACATGATGTCGTCTTACTTTACAACATCCTCATCGAAAACTGAACAATTTAGATAAGAAAACTACATTTTACTGCATAGAAGGTGGAGATGAGACATGATAAAAACGACCATAAGGTCATCCATCCAGCCGCAGGTAGCTGATCCGTTGACATCACTAATGTTCAAATCCTGTCCACTTATATTTCACACGACAAGATGTGAAGAATTTGAGACCATGACTGAATCTTGGTCTTTGGATACTAAGAATTGTGATCTTCCTGCAGGTCTAAGTTAGATACCATCTAGATGATGGTTAGATTAGTCAAATAATGAAACCTGAATCTATGTACAATTACTAAACCAAATCCATGCAACATAATTGAGCGAGCTGTTTATATGACAAAGAAAGACAAACTTGAACTTCAACAGCTTCATTCTCTCACTTACTCTCTCTTTTCTCAATGGAATTCAGTGACAAGAAGTTAGCCAAATCTAAGCCATACACTTTAAAGGCGATATACATAGATCTATGAAAAGTTTAAGCAACATTGAAGGAATTGGCAGCATTCTCAACAAATCTCCTGGCTCCCTTAAACCATCTCTTGTCACCGGCTTGAGCCTTGCAGATGTATAGCTTTCCATCTTTTACAGTAGCACTGATAAGTTGGTGCTTACCCCCTTCGTCTCCATCAGCTGTTCTGGTCAGCACAGATAAGAAATAGTATGGTTTCCCTCCAATTACAGGAGCTGAAGATTCTAAGATGTTTGCTGTAGCCACAGCATCGGAGTCAAATCCTCCCTGATCATCATCACAATTTTCATGAAAATTAGTGCAACGAGTCCTTCGTCTAAAGATATCTGTGCTTAGGCCAGTTCAACAGGAGTCAACGAATCTTGGCAAAGAACCAAATCAACCACCTGAACTTCAATTTATGCTGAAATTGCAATTAAGGTTTTGAAAAGTAACCAAAATTAACAATTCCAAACACCTTTCGACCTAAATGAGTATAATTCAGTGCTTGGTTTGGCACCTTTATAGAAGTTCAATGACTATGGAAAAATGTTTGTAACACTCCAATGGTTGATTTGGCACTACATCAAAGTTCAAAGACCTCAACCAGATTTTACTATTCGATTATTATTATGAAAACCATCAAAGTCTAAGAAGTCATGAAGTATGCTCTTAGGTATCACATATGTAAAATAATAAAAGATGTGTTCAAACTCAGGTAGGTATACATTACCTCAGCATCTGTTTTGCCGAAGTATGCTTGCTTTCCAAGCAAGTAGTCAACCTGTGACAGTGAAATAACATGTTAACTAACAATAATTCCAGAAACCTACACTTCCAGATTTTGGAAAGAATGTGAGTACCTCATGATATGGTCAATGATTTCTATCAATGTTTTAACAACAAAGATCAATATGTAGAAAAATGTATGACAATACATCATGGTACAATGGTACTGTCAACAGAGTACTATGCCACCTTCTCAAGAAACATAGTGCGGGGAGAGGCATACCTTAGACAGAAACTCTTCAGGAGATCCATAGTCAGTTATTGACTTCTTGTCTGTTGGGGTGACCATGACGGCGACATTGGTTGTGGAGTCGAAGTTGTCTTCATATCTGAGAACCTGGCCAGGATATTCCACCTCTTTGCTTGGATTCCATTTTGAAGGAATAGATAGCTTGAACCCATTTCCATCATATGGCAAGAAGTCAGTATTTGTCTTTGGCTTACCAAAGACATTAGCTGCAACAATGTAGAGAGATGAGTCTCAGGTTCAATATGCAATTTAACCTTGCCTGTCCACTCATCCGTGGCGCAACTACATATACTCTAAAAGGTTAAACTTATTAGATCTGATGTGATTTTTGCATTTATTGGGTAGCACCCCTAATTATGGAACGAGATTTTGGTATAAGACCATTTAATTTTCGTGCACAAAGGTTTAACTCCAATGCCTCCTGCATTAACACCATCGTACGTTTTAAGTTATGTTTGGCAATTTTATAAAATGTGGAAAGCTGTGCGAACGAGGGAAAGAAAAGAGTGGAAAAGGAAATGAGTGGAAATGGAAATGTGTGAAATGTTTAATATATGTTTAGTAATTTATGAAGTGGAAGGAAAAAAAGAAAAATGGAGTTCGGATTTGACTAAGTTGCCCCTTCTATTTTATTTCTGTTCTCCATTTACCAACCCAAGAGTGAAAAGCAATTTTAAAACACTGTTCATCTTCTCCCTATCCTTCATCCTGATTTTGGGAAGAAAATGGAGAAAGACAAAAGTTGAAAAATTCCCATCCTTTTCCAATACTTTCCTCGGTTTTCCACATCTCCAAGCACCAATGTTCTTTCCTCTTCCACCGTTCTCTTTCCGTTTCCTTAACTTTCCATCCACCCAAACATAGCACTAGATCATCCATTATATGATCCAAAAGTTTAAGCCTACTAGATTTCATATGGTTTTATATTGATTTTTGAACAACGGGAAGTTCATAGTTGTCATATGCAATGATCCCGTTTTCAATTTAACCAGCCAAATTCAGTTTAATTGCAATCAACTCTAAATTCCACAACTTAACTCTCTTATTTCCCAAACATTTTGTTTTGATGAAAGCCTTTAATTGTTGAATATGGCATAGTTTTTGAGAGGTGGTTGTTATTAGAGGCTTTCAATGATAACTAATAGTGGAAGATAAAAGTTGGCGCCTAAGGCCGGTCGCCTTGTTTAACTATTACGGTGTAATGTCCACTGGCATTTTTATTGTTTGACATCCACCATTGGCCTTCAATTATCACTTAGTTTACTAAATTACTGGTATCTAAAACATAAGACTACTGATTCCAAAAATTCACAAAACAGACTCACCCTATTAGATGACAAAATATATTAATGGCAGTTCTAATTACATTTAAGGTCCAGCTTGCCCTTGAATATATGATCTTTCGTGTGAAATGCTTTAAAAATTAAAATAATTCTTGCCTATTATAACCTTTGTCAAGCAATAACCATAACTTACTACGATCTCTACATTTCTTGGTTTCCATAGTCCTAGAGCATGCTCAGAGGGATTATATATTGATTACCTATATATACACATATGCTAAGCCTAGTCAATACTTTCTTCAATGAATGAAAAATGAAGGTGATGAAGTACCAGCTTCACCGTAGGCTGCATCGGCAGGCGAAACCTTGGATCCAACAGCAGCAGCACCGATTAACACGGTGAGAGCCAATCGGCGAGAGACGACTGCAGTATCATCCTCACTGATTGCCTGCTTTTGAGCCCTGCAAACTAGTTGGGTGGGCTTAGAACTAACCACAAAACGTTGTGAAGATGACCTGGCAGGAGTAGCAAGTGCATGGTGGTGCAAGAAGCAGGCAGTAGAGGCCATTCCTTGACACTTCGCTCTATCACTCCAGAAAGTGGAATTCTGATACAGGGATGGCGCGAGTGGTGAGGTGACTCGGTGATATGTGAAGGGTATCGTTTGGTTTTAGATATTGGTGTGAGGAGCTGGACTTGGATGATGGCAAGATTACATTTTTGATCTGGATAAGGTTGTCGAGGCTGTGATTGGTGACACGCTGGAGCTTTTAAGTTATGTATGCAAAATGTTATATCAATGCAAAAAAATTTGCTGTCCAGTCATTAAATAATAATATGACGCATATCCTAATCCAATTTAAATGCCATCTTCCATCTCCCTGGTTAGATTTTCATCGGTCACGGAGACAATACATAAAGTTTTCAGGTTACGGAAGTGTCCATGGTTTAAATTTTCATCAGTTGCCGAGAGAGCGCAATAATAACATAAAAACCATCCTTCACCGCTCAGCAAATCCAGTTGAGAGGGTATAATTATAAATTTATATTACCATATCTGCTTAGATACATAAAAAAAAGTTAATATAAAAGATAATATCATAAATACATATTTATATATTATAAAAATACTTTATCGTGTATATTTATAACTCTAAAAAAGTACAAACAAAATTTTAATATATAAAAAATATTTATAAACTATTTGTTAATTTTACTTAAGATAAATTATTATATTATGAAAAAATTTATCCTCTATATTTATAACTCTTAAAAAGTAAAAACAAAAATTTTCGTACATAGAAAAATTTATAAGCTATTTGATAGTAGATTATGATAAATTATAATCACATGATGAAAACTTATACTAATAATTTACTATCAAACCTCAAGATATAAAATATCACTAAAATGAAAATACCATTCCTAAGAAGTATCAAACATTATCCCTAGAGTTTTAAAGTGATAAACTATTAATCCTGAATTTTTGTGTAAGTGCAATAATAAAATCCAATTGGAAGATAAATACAAAATTATATGACCATTTCTTTTAGATACACAAACACTTCCTTCATAATATAAAAAGCAAAAATATCGTTTTCTTAAGTTTTTAAACCTCAAAACATAAAATATCAGTAAAATGAATACTGGTGTCAAACATCATCCCAACCCATAAAATATCACGAAAATGAAAATACTATTCCTAACTAGTATCGAACATTATCCTAGCCCAAGAAGAGAAACAATCATGCTTTGAGGAAAATAATAAAATGAAAAATTTTAATTGAGGTTGCAACTATGGTCTTGAGGCATCATCTAATTGTCAAATAATCCATAATTTTAGTTATTACTTCTCACTCATTGAACCTGGGTATGCAAAATAATTAATAAAATAAACTAAACAATTATTGATATTTTGTTTTATTCATTAAGAAAAAGATTGGAAAATATTACTTATGATATTGATGTATTATTTAAGCTAGTTCCATCCATTATTACCATTAAAGGACTAAAACTTGTCATTGAACCTGTTTATGCAAAATAAATAACTAAATTAATAAAATAAGCTAAACGATTAGTTATAATTCATTTATTTCTTAAAAAAAAGATTGAAAAATATTACTTGTGATATTTGATGAATTATTTAGGTTAGTTCCACCCATTTTTGCCATTAAAGAACTAAAACTTGTTATTGAACCTGAATATGGAAAATAAATAACTACATTAATAAAATAATCTAAACAATTATTAATATTTTGTTTTATTTTTTAAGAAAAAAGAATGAAAAATATTACCTGTGATATTAGATGTATTATTTAAGCTAGTTTCATCCATTCTTGCAATTGAAGAACTAAAACTTGAATGCTCCTAACATTTTAGAAAGTGAAGTCATTATTGAATTTTTCCTCATTAAAAAGAATATATACACACACACACATATAATTGTGTGTACATCCATGTGTATTGACAATAACCCACATTCAAAGAATAAGATGTTAAAGGTAATTGATTCAAATCATTTCTATTCTATAATATACAAATAAATAAATTATAAAGAAGGGAAAATGTGTCATATGATATAAAATAAGAGGGTTTTATGATCCACCCTAATGTGTAATTAAATGCTTTGTCTTTCGGTAAAGACGTTATTAAAGATGAAGAGACGTTATTAAAGATGAAGACACGCATTAAAGATGAAGAGATATTATTAAAGAAGAAACTTTATTAAAGATGAGGAGACATCATTATTAAAGATAAAGAGACGTCGTTAAAGATAAAGAGACGTTATTAAAGATGAAGAGACGTTGTTAAATATGGAAAGACATTATTAAAGATGAAAAGACATTATTAAACATAAATAGTTATTCCTTATTTTCTAGATAAACTAGGCTTCCTCCTTCTCCAAAGTCATTCCTGAACCTAGAAACCTCTCTAAAATCTCTCTTATTGTGATCCTAGCATCAAAGAGAATCAAGAAATCAAGATCTAAGTGATTGAATTTTCAATTCTTTAGAGATTAAAGGAATAATCTCTTTCTAAAGCATTCGTTTTGTTAAAAGGATTTTGGAGAAAACCTTAAATAGATTTGGAGATTTCGTTTTGCTTTAAGGAGATCAAGAATCAAGGTTTAGGTGAGTTGTCTTTTTCAATTCTTTAGAAAATAAAAGGATAAGATCTCTCTTTAAAAGTGCTCTTTTGGTATCAAATGGAAATTGGACAAAAACCCTATTCCTTGTGGAAGATTTATGTTTGGCAATCAAAAGGAAATAAAAATTCAAAGTTAGGTATGTATGAATCTTTTTGTTATCTTTGTAGTATTATATAAGTGATCTTGTTTGATTTTGTTTGTATTATATTGAAGGGGGTTGTTATTTGGAGGAGTTTTAGAGAGATTTTTGTTCTGTTGAAGAATTATTGTTAAGGAGGAAGGTGTAGATTTATATATTTGTTAAAATTAAGGTTTTAGGTGAAGTTTGGATCAGGTTTATGCTATAGAAGTTGTATATTGAAATCTGTTCTATTTATGTGATTAGGGTTTTGGTGATTTAGAGTTATGTTCCTTGAAATTGATACAGGTACAACCTTACCTTGCTTATTGTATGTGCGTGTGGGTTTAGAATTGTAAATTAAATTAATTTCTATATGGCTTATAATTGAAAGGTTTGCTGCTTGTGCTTGGCTGTTGTTAGTAATGACCACACGGAGTGTGATACTAACACCAGTGCCCTGATGATCTATGTGCGAGAGTGTCCCGAGTGGACTCATGCATAGAAATGATTCGGTAGATTAGGAGTCGTGCAGCTTAATTATGGTGCAACGATGTGCGGGAAGTACCCAACATCACTATATATATAAAAGTATTTAAAATAAAACTTGTTTTTATGGAGTCACGAGTTACTCCAGATTAGGACTAGTTGCAATGGTTCTAAATTGTGTTGGTGGCTAATCAAAGTAATAAAATTGTGCTTGCTGCATTTGTATGTGATTATGTATGATGTGTGTTCAGCGCTTGTATTGTGGTTTCGCGTAGGACTATTTGCTCATTCTTTTATCCTTTTTTAGGAATAGGTGAAGATCAAGTATGTTATGTGATAGACATGAATTATGATTTTTTTAATGGCTATTTAAGTAAAATTTGGGAGCGTTATGTTTTCTTTAAGAATTGATACTTAAATCAACAATATTTGAAATCATGACTTTAATCATAACAACACATTTTGGAGCAAAATGGACATAAATCACATGAGATAGGAGAAAATAATACCATAGAAGTAATCAGCCCCTTTGGTCACCCGATGATCTGGAGTGAAGAGGAAGAAACTCGATCACATAACTAATTCAGCTCCTTTGGTCGCCCGTGATTTGAAGAAATAAAAAGAACAGCGAATCCCAGCTCTTAGTCGCCTGTGATTTGATGAAAGATGGGAAGAAATTTGACCACAGCAAGGATCACTTCCATTTAGTCGCCCGTCATATTTTGTCTACAAATCGATGTTTTTAGTTTCTTTCCATTTGAGTATTTATCGGTTTAGATAAAAGACATAATTTTTCCTCCAAGTGTTGTACTGTTTGACTCGAATATCTGAGGAGTTTAAAAGATAGAGGACATCCATTGAGATATATATATATATATATATATATTTTTTTTTTCATATTCTTTACAAAAAATATACCCGTTCATATTTTTTACACACTTGTTCATAGTTTAGGAAGTAACTGCTATAATTGTTCATGTTAGGAAAGTTTGTAATCTATTCCATTCCAAAGAAACTCAAGAGAGACGATTGGAATCAAATGTTCGTGCACTAAAAGTATCTTCATCGTTGTGATTCAAAAGGGATTTCTTTTTATTCTTTTATTTTCTTATTCGTATGAATTGTTCTATCATAGTTATGTTTTCTTCGAGTTTATGTTTAATTCCATCATGTGTGACTAATTGTTGGGATGTGTAACCATAGGGTCAGATGTATTCCAATGAACTGAATGTTTAATGTTGTATGAATTCCTAATCTAGATAGTGTATTAATGTATTCTAATTTTAAGAAGTGCACGGGTTATGACTATATTATTTTCACAGGATGCAATTGAGAAATCTACCCGTGGAATAGATCTAAGTTACAAAGAAAGATTGCCCATGATGCCTAAAGATAGGGTTATGGAATTTTCTGCATGTAATTGGATAACTATCTGGGGATCATGATTGTATGCAATTTTAGTCGGTTGTTAACTAGGAAGAGATTCTAGTAGACATGGCTAGAATTAGGGTTCAACAGACTCGAGAGAGATATTGAACTAGTAATTGGGAATCCGACAGTTAGAATGATTCAACAACTAGTGAGATTGTAGTACATGTTAACTAATTGGTGAAACGAGTCTGAATTGTTATTAGTTAAATTAAGTTTATTTGTTAATTCATGTTATAATATAATTTTAGTTGAGAATTATTTAAGCATTTAATATTAAATCTTGATTTGAATTAATCTGCTAGATAATAATTAAGAGGTGAGTAGTAGTACTTATTGACGGCCCTTAGGAATACAACCTATAATATATTCTTATACTATAATTGATAGGTGCACTTGCCTAGCGTTGACCAAATTATAGGATATTAATTTATTAAAACTCGGTCAAGAACATAATGCACTAACCATTATGACTTATCCAGATTCTATATTTTTGTAGACTACTAGGAGGACGATAGTGGACTAGACTTCCTTGCTGATATTTAGATCATATAGATTACAATTAGACTAAGTTGAAGACCTTTTTGAACTTTACATGTTTTACGAGATTTTACATGTTTTATGAATTTAAGATTTAGTTATGAGATTTCCTTTTATGTTATAAGTTTGGATTAAGTTGGCTTTAGTTTATGCTAATAAGATTATTCAGGTGTTTTTATTTCTATGAGAGGTTTTAAACAGGTACCCTTTACATGTGAGGATTGGAGATAAAAGATTTTGATTAATTGTGGTTTAGTATTTCATAACCTTAGCGTGGCTAGCTGTTTTATGGACACGTGACAGGTTGTAATGCTATCAAGTTAAGACGTTACAACTTAAATGGTATCAGAGCAATAGGTTTTGATCTTATTAGATTTAAGTTATGAACTCCTTAAAACGGTGTGCTATGATAAGTGAGGTAGGACATAGTTAGGTTTTGATCCTATCAAGATTAGTATTGCTTTTATCTAATAGTATAGATATAGTGTTTTGATCTATGTTAGAATGCCACCTAGAAGGAGAATACATGATGTTGGTTCCTTCAGAGCTAGTAAGGAGGAAGTTAATAGAGGACAACCACGGGAGAACTAACCACCTTAGAATCAGTTACCTTAGGATCTACCACCATGACCACCTCCACCTGTTGGTCAGTAGGTGCCAGTTGATGCTGTATAGCTTATGCAGTTGTGAATACTCTTTTGGGGGTCATTACTCAACAACAACAAAATATGAGACAAGATATGCAGATGATATAGTATAATATTGAAGCCTAGAGGCAGAAGACTCAGAGAAATAATGGGAATGGTGTGGTAATGGAGTTAGACAAGCTGATGTCTCGAGTTTAAACAAGATTTGTAGATTTAGTGTTCAAATTTTAGCCCAACGTCTGGGAGTCCTCTTGATGCTCAATTGTGGATAGAAGAAGTAGAGAAAACTTTTGTTGCTCTGGATATTCCAGAGAATAAGACGGTGGAGTATGCCTCCTATTTGCTGATTGGAAGAGTAAATAATTGTTGGTTGAGCACCAAAAGACATATGGCTAAGTGATTACTTGGGATAGATTCTAGTAGGGTTTCTATAGGAAGTTTTCACTGTCGCAGTAGATGCTGCAAGAGTACTTTACCCTATAGCAAGGTCAAAGGTCTACTGAATAATGTGAAGCTGAATTGAATAAGCTAATGATGTTTCTACTAGATCCTTTGAAAGAGAGTGAGGATGCCAAGGTGAACAGGTTTATCATTGAATTAGAGCCTGAAATTCAGCACCAGGAGAATTTAATGGATTTGACCACTTATTCAGCTGTGGTCAATAAAGCGAAGGTGGTTGAGCAAGGCTTGAATAGAATTAAAGGTCATGAGACTTAGAGGAGTCAGGTCTATTTAGGGAAGCGATTGACCTCCAGTGTTCTAAATCAGGATAGAGGGAAAAACGCCTATTATACAGCAGGTCAATAGCAACTCAGAGTATAGAGAGGAAGTGTACCAGATGCAATGGACCACATGATATCAAGGACTACAAGTGGCTTGAGAATGCTTGTTTTTCCTATGCTAAGGTTAGACACAGCTATAGGTATTGTACTGAGAAAGTTATTCCATAAGTGTACTATTTCAAATGTGAGCAACATGAACACAAGGCCACTGAATGTAAGGAGCCTGGAAGACAAGTGGTTCTAGGGGTTCAGATAGGTAAACCTTAACGTGGTCAAGGACAAAGAGCACCGACTAAGGTTTATGCCCTTTAGCACAGAGATACATCTAGGGTGAACACTATTGCAGATATGCTCTCTATATTCTTGTATGGTGCTTAAGTACTCATTGATATTAGTGTAAGTTTTTCATGGATCTCTGGGTCATAGTATCTGTATGTGGTTTGTGTGTTAAATGTATGCTTGGATGTTTGTTTGTAAATATACCATTGGGAAGTGGAGCTATGTTGAATAGAATTTATAGAGATGTTGATTTGATATGATAGATTTTGATATCATCCAAGAAGTAAACTGGTTATCAAAATATCATTCTGTGACTGGTTATCACAAACCAGATGTGAAGTTTAGTCTGCAAGATGGGGATCCATTTGTATACGATCTTGAAGTGCTTAGTAGTAACTGTAAAGAAAGTGGGGAAGAATCTGATTACTAAATTGAAGGTAAATGTAAAGGTAGAGAAAATGCTCATGCTATAGTTGAAGGTGTATTTAATATTAATCATAGTAAAATTTGAGATAACATATATTAGTATGATAATGACTTTTAGGAGGATTCTCAGAGAAACCTATAAATCATTATATAGAGAGGCAATACAAGATTTGGAAGATAATTGGAGTAGCACAGTTGATATATGAAAGTTAAGGATTAACTCTGGTGCTTGACAATGGTGGTAAAACAAGATTAAACCAGCAAAAATGTAGATGTTAAAATCATATGAAATAACTGACCAATGTGAGACTTGATCTTTAGAGATAGGGTTGAAAATTTTTTAATTTCATGGTTTGAATATTCTGATTGTTTTTTTTTTTTTTGAAAGATTATAGGGTGACTATGTTCTAAGGAAGCTTCAATGGAAATACAGTAATCAGATGTAAGGTATAATGATCAAATAGTATTAATGAGTTGGATTAATATTTCTAAAGTACATCATATAGTTGTTTAGAGGATGTAATAATTGATTTATGAGCTAAGGAGATAAAAGTATATAATCAAAGAAGATCTTTTGTTGAGAAGTAAATTTAATAGATATAAAGAGATACTAAATTCAAGTGAAGAAATATCACTTACTATTGAGGCAATAAATTGATTTGTATGGTGAAAATTTTGGAGGCAAAGTGCATTAGTAAACTAAATATCAAAGAAATATCGGAACGTTAGGAGTAATGATGTCAAAGGAAGAGTTAGAAGTCATCTGGTGATTTTAAAGGCTTACCTAAGGACTATGTATTAATTTTAATCCTCATGAATACATTGATGGAAAACATAAGAAAATATATTTGAGATCAAGAAAGCATGTTGGAAGTATTATGGTTAGTTAATGAGTGTTTTGGGATTAGATGAATGATATCCAAGTGATGTCAATTATTTTGATATGGAACGATAGGGGTAAAAACTAAGTTGAGTCAATAGAAGTACAAGTGACTTAGTGATATTTGAAGCTCCAAGTTAAAGTTTGACTTTTGGAATTTATAGTTGTAAGATTTTCAACTTTCTAAACATCGTTTAAGGACTTGAATTAGAGATTTAATGTAACGGGGATTTTTTAATAGAAAAGCTAATAAAAATAGGCAAGATTTCATGGTGAATATTACTAATAAGGTTATTTTATATTCAAGAGGTGTGTCATGTAGTAGTGGAAGAAGTGAATCTAATCTAAGTAGTGAAAGTTAAGAGTTATGGAGACATCAATGAAATTATATTCTAGTTAGAAGATATAATCATGAAAATGGGTCAATATGGAGTAACGAATCAGAAATAAGCAGAAAACTAAATATGTGACAAAGAACTGATGGACATATGGATAAAAGGAGATAATGATTCAGGTAACTTTCGAGGACGAAAGTTTCTTTAAGGGAGGGAGAGATGTAATAAACAGATAAATAAATTATAAATAAGGGAAAAAGTGTCATATGATATAAAATAAGAGGACTTTATGGTCCATCCTAATGTATAATTAAATGCTTTGTCTTTTGGCAAAGATGTTATTAAATATGAAGAGACGCTATTAAAGATGAAGAGATGTTATTAAAGATAAAGAGACGTTATTAAAGATGAAGAGACATCATTATTAAAGATAAAGAGACGTTATTAAAGATGAAAAGAAGTCATTAAAGATGAAGAGACATTATTAATGTGAACCCCTAAAGTTTTGTGATCAATTAAGCTTAAACCCTAATTAGAAAGTCAACCGGAAATCTAAAGTCAACAAAACCCTAGTCAGACATAACCGTTCAAGTCCGGCAATCCCGTATAACAACTCTAAGAAAGTAAGTAAGAGATTAGTATGTAGAATAGTTCGTAAGAACCTAAGAAAGGTTAAAAGTATCAGATTAGTTAAACCGAGATTCGTTTTGAGCACGAGCGACATTTTTCGAAAAGTGTGTCCCGGGGCTCAGACTAGTAAAAATATTCCGAATATACCGTTAGACTCGTAAAAATATAAGGTTTTCAAAAAAATCAATTTCATAATTTTTCGATAACTAAAAATATCAAATATCGCAATTATACACGTATTTTCTTACTACCGGTACTTAAATTGTCATGTCTACTTTATATTACACTATTTTCTACTATTTTACACTATTTATTTATCTCTACTTTTTCTTACAACCTACTCTTACAAACCATACCTCTATTTTCTTACAATTTTCATTTCCAATATAACTTCACATCTTTCATATCTTACTTTTCATTAACAAAAATACAAAAAAAATAAATTTCTCTCTCTCTCTTACACTCAATTTGTGCCGGCCATGCCCTCCCCTCCTCAATTTGTTTCAATTTTCATTTATTTAATTAACACAATTTCTTATCACATTTTCCTATAAATACCCCATCTTCCTTCCACTTCCTTCACACCTTCCATATACTAAATTTAATCTCTCAAAATTTTACAAGAGTTCTCTCTCAAAGTTCTCTCAAAATTAGTCTTGATAGGTAATTCTTCTTTAGAGTTTCCTTTATGTTCATTTACTTAGTATGAGCTTAGTGTGTGTTTCTAAACTATGAAGGTTAAAGAAAGCAACAATAAGTTCATACTTTGTTTTTGTTCATGAATCTAATTTCTTTTATGTTGCTTTCATATATATATATATATATATATATATAACTAAATATATCTATGTAGCTATATATATCTTTTAGAGCACATAAGCTCCTTTGTTTTGTAATTTATTTACTTTCTTTACAATTTATTTACTTTCATGTTGTTTTAAGACTAGTCATTCTAGTCTTAGACTTGTCCTCGTTAAGTCAAAACGATTTCCTTGTTTTTCTTTTGGGACTAGTCTATTCTTACTCCCAAGATACCTTGATGAAGCTAAGGTTCCAATACTTGATATATTCTTTACTAGCTTATTTCTTTAATTATTATGTATTTCTTATGTTTTCATAATATTATGATTTATATTCATTATCATGCATGAACATATTGATTTTGTCTCAACAAGATAAATGAGGAAAAGTTTTCTTAAAATAGAAATTCTTCTCTAAAAAATAAAAGTAGGAAGTAATTTTTCATAAAAACTTAGGAATTTATCTTAACAAACTTTTCTAAGAAATCTAAAGAAGTTCATAGGAATTTTTGCAATACATACATAATATGGAAAGAAATTCTTGAGTAAAAAAAGTTTTACTAAACTTCACTTTATCATCAATACTAGTTTGACAAACACTAAGAAATTCCTTTCATAAAAATAGAATGATCGTAAGAAATAAGGAAATTATTATATATAGAATTGTTATTACTTTCAAAAAGTATTAGAAACTAAGTTTAGAAAATAAAAAAAAAAATCATTCTTTGGAAATTTAAAAAGACTAAGGAAATGAAATTAAGGAAAAGAAAAATACTCATTTAAAATAACTTGAGATATTCTCTAGCAAAATAAGAGGAATTTTCAAATGTTTCACTTTTTCTTTAGAAGACTTTACTTTTACCAAAAATTCATAGTTAGAGACAACTTCATTAATTTCATACATTTGATATGAGACAATAAAAATATGTAAATATATTTCAAATATTTTACAAACTATTATAATATTTATCTTTTTTATATGAGCTTTTGTAAAAATAAGGAATACAAGTTTTGTGAAAATTCGTAGTAAATCTTATCGCCACTATTTCGGAACTCAAACGACTTAGTTTGACGATAATAGCTTTAGAAATAGGTAGATCTTTTTGAATAGGTAGAAAACGATATATAATATGTGAAATTCCAAGTTAAAATGAGCAAGTTATGGCCATTTTAAGTTGAAATTTCCTCCAATTTGATTTTACTGCAAATTCAAGATAGATTTAGAATTTTCAAAAATAGAAATTCTATGAAAGACTCATTTTGGGTATTTCATCTTGTTTAGGTAAAAAAGGAACCAATATGGCTTTCCTGAAAGACTACTTCGACTAGGAGCGATCATCATGAAGTGAGTTAATCCCTTACTAGTTACATTTCCTTAGTTGTGCTTGTAAGTAGTTGTACTAGAAAATAAGAAAAAGATAAATGAACAACTATTGTGTGACTTAGATTCATGACCGATTGAATAAAAGTTAAGAATATCGAAAGAAGAGTTGATGGATAATTTATGTTCTCTTGTATTGATATGCTGAATATTGTTTTGATTGCCTTTAACTTGAACTCAACATTATTTGGTTAAACCTATATTGAAAACAATTCATGAATATTATATTTGTGATTCACATTTATTTTTCACTACTATCCTTTGTGTGGGGAAACGAGGAGTTGTAGTGGTGGCTGGTAAGAGCCGGAAAGTCTACATGAGCAAGTAGGAGCCGAAAAGTCTACATGGGCAAGTAGGAGCCGGTAAGTCTGCAAGTATTGATGGTCGTATGGGCCAGTAATCACCCAACCCCGACATGGAGGGCGTAAAATCCATGCTACACATGGTTTCCAGTTAATCGTGTGTATTTTGTTTGCTCACGTGTTTGATGCATTCTCATATGATTGTTTAAATACATGTGTGATTTATGAAAATGTTTTATAGACGGGAGTTATCTCACTAAGCTAGTTTTGCTTATACCCTTATAGCTTTTTGTTACAGTATGAATACTTATGGTTGGCACCAAAGAGCCCTGTTTGCCGGGTATGAGTTAAAGCTAAGGAGTTTTTGGGAGAAGTTATATGTATTTAGTTTTGAACATAGACTCTAAGAAAAATCTCTATAGTAGACTCATGGTATATTTATGTATATTTTGATGATATCTTAGTTAAGCAATACTATTCAAATGGGTAATGCCCCCAAGAAGTTTAAGAGATTATTATCCAAATGAACATCACCTTTTATTCATATAATTTCTTGCATGCTATTATTATCTACTTAATAAAATACCCTATGAGTCTTCTACTAATCTTGGAAGCAAGCCTTGCATGTGATATCAAGGTCCTGCACAAAAAGATTGTCATTCATTAGCTTTAATATTATATCGATGGATTACCGCGTTTAGGGTACCCTCCGGGGCGTGACAATAAAAATGAAGAGATGTTGTTAAAATTAAAGATAAATGACATTATTAAAGATGGAGGAATTTTATTAAAGACGAAGAGGCATTATTAAAGATAAACAGTTATTGCTTGTTTTCTATATAAACTAGGTTTCCTTTCTTCTCCAGAATCATTCCTAAACCTAGAAACCTGTCTAAAATCTCTCTAATTGTAATCCTAGCATCAAAGGGAATCAAGAAATCAAGATCTAAGTGATGAATTTTCAATTCTTTAGAGAGGAAAATCTCTTCTAAAGCATTCGTTTTGTTAAAAGGATTTTGGAGAAAACCTTAAATAGCTTTAGAGATTTCGTTTTTGCTTTAAGAATCAAGAATTCAAGGTTTAGGTAAGTTGTCTTTTTCAATTCTTTAGAAAATAAAAGGATAAGATCTCTCTTTAAAAGTGCTCTTTGGTTTCAAAGGGAAATTGGAGAAAACCTATTCCTTGTGGAATATTTGTTTTGGCAATCAAAGGGAATAAAAATTCAAAGTTAGGTATGTATGAATCTTTTTGTTATCTTTGTAGTAATATAATAAGATCTTGTTTGATTTTTTTTATTATATTGAAGGAGGTGTTATTTAGGGGAGTTTTGGAGAGATTTCTATTCTGTTGAAGATTTATGTCAGAGGAGGTGTGGATTTATATTTTTGTTAAAATTAGGGTTTTAGGTGAAGTTTGGATCAGGTTTATGCTATGAAGTTGCATATTGAAATATATTCTGTTTATGTGATTAGGGTTTTGGGGATTTAGAGTTTTGTTCCTTGAAATTGATATAGGTAACTGTAAACCCCGAAATTCTCATAACTCGTACACAACACTAGAATAGTGTCGAGCCTGGATTTTTCCATTATCTGGTTCATTTCTCCTAACCCGATTCACATTAAACCCGAACCCATTTAACATGAATCCTCGACTAGGTTAAGAGAAATTTTAATTTTGAAAATGATTTAGAGTTGCCACCCGATATAAATCGGAAAAAATAAAAGCTAGGATCAATGGTCGGTTGATCCTAACTTAGCTACTAGTCTGCGAAAATTTGATTTGAAAAATCGAACTTTCAAAACCAGATATCATGGATTCGGGGGCTAACTTATTAAAACCAAATTGGTTACCACTTTTGGAATTTCAAATTTATAATTTATCCTTTTCATGCTCAAAAATTCAAGTGAAACATTATAACACAAATATTTACAAGTCAAATCATTCATTTTTTTTATGTATTTTTCTTCATTTTTATTTTTTATTCATTTTTTTAGAACATGAATATCAACAAATATATTTCCTTTTTTTCAAAAAAACTTATATTTACAAAATAATTATTCACAATAAAAACAAAAACATTTTCTTCATTTTTATTGTCGCCCTAGGCCTACGTACTCGCTAATCGAGATCAGACAAAACGTAGTTCTTTTGAAAAAACCTTAGTTTGTTGATCAATTTTAATTTTTGAACTCTTTTCACTTTAAATTCATTAAATTTTGATTTTTTATGAAACCATTTTTTAATAATCCTATGATCTAATTAATTGGTTTTCATTCATGAAAATGTAATTTTTCTAAGTCCAAAATCATTTTTCTTTAAAATCATTTTATAATAATTCATGGCTAATTTAATGCTACATGAAAAATCAATTTTGATTAAACTTGATTGAATATTTTCATAGCTAATTTAATGCTATATGAAAATATTTTGATTGAAAACTTTTGGATGACTATTTTCATAGCAAATTTATGAAAATAATTTTGAAAACTTGAATTATTTTCATAGCAAATTTATGAAAATAATTTTTGAAAACTTTGATTATTTTCATAGCAAATTTATGAAAATAATTTGATTGAAAACTTTATTATTTCCATAGCAAATTTATGAAAATAATTTGATTGAAACTTTAATGATTATTCTCATAGCAAATTTATGAAAATAATTTGGATAAAAAACTTTGTTTATTTCCATAGCTAATTTAATGCTATATGAAAATAATTTGATTGAAAAACTTTGATTATTATTTTCATAGCTAATTTAATGCTATATGAAAATAATTTAGATTGAAAATTTTCATTCAATTTCATGAAAAAAAAAATTCTTTCAATCCAGAAAAATCTTTTCCTTTCATTTATTTCATTCATTTGCTCATTTTTTTTTAAAACCAAAGTATTTTTTGAAAACAAAAACAATTTTGTTTTAGAAAACTCATTTTTTCATTTTTTATCATTTATTATTTTCAAAATTCAATTAATATCACATATCTAAAACATATTCAAAATTCATCACATCAAAGTTATATTACAAATACAACACATTAAAATTATATCTCATGCATCAAATATACATTTCTAAAACAAACTATGTACATATACATATTCACAAAATATTCAAAAATATCACAAATTGCTAAAACATATAAATTTACACAAAAAATAATTATTCTAATTTTCTGGATGTTTCTGAATTTTTTTATGATTTTTATTGCATTTTTTCTATTTTTTTCCTATTTTCCGTAATTAAATATATAATAAATACATAATAAAATAATCTAAACTCACCTGGGCCGTTGGATCGTTCGGATCAGATCTGGAACGCACGATCTGATTACTTGATCAGAGCCGTCTGATCTGTTGACTTTCAATCTGGGCCGTCTGATCTGCTGACCATTCACTTGACCGTTGACGTTGACAGTTGACCGGAGGCGGGTTGGACTTCGGATCTTGGTCGGACTTCGGGTCGGATCCTCCTAGTCGGGCGAAGAAGACGATGGCGTAACCTTCAAAGGCTTCGTTGCCTGCCTGTGGTGGTGTTCGAGACTCCTGGGTTTGTCGGCCCGACGCGTCTCGAGGTGGCGCAGCTGCTGGAGGTGGTGGCTTCCACCCAGAACCATCGCAGGTGGTGGTTCGAGCTGGTGGCTATCGGCAGTTGAGATTCGAAAACTTGCAGAGCTTAAATCTGGATCCTTTGAGCAATCTAAAAACGCTAGATCACTAAGAACAACTTCCTAAAGCTCTCTAAACACTCAATTTGGATCGAGTTTGATCCAAAAACTTCGAATTTGTGATTTTCTCTCTCTAAACCCTAACTTCGAAAATTTTCGAATGCTTTGAATCTCTGAGTAATCCTTGCAATTGTTGTGTGCCTTTTGTTCATGGATCATTCCTATTTATAGATCCATGGTCTGATTTCAGTTACGAATTGCATTTAATGACTTCCCAATTTTTTGCAAAAAATTTAACTCGAAAATTGAAATTTGATTTGTTCGTAACTGATGAAATTAATGATCAAATCCTCGAATATTCGACCCTATCTCTGTATAGGATCAATTGAATCGTTCAAATTCATTGAATTTGATCAGCCGCCATTGATGATTCTTCAATTTTCCCAGATTTTCGAAAATTTTCCCCAATTTTCAACTGAAAAATTGGGACTGTTCGAGGCTTGATTTTCGCACACATTTAATACAAATCGAATCTATCCCATGCCGACATTGAATCCTCATCCTCAATTTTGAAAGAAAAAAAAAAAAAGATTATCCATTCAAATCATGATCCAAAGTGGATGAGTCGAGTTGATTTCGAACCAAAAAATATGAGGACAAGAGGCCAAAAATTTATGCCTCCAAGCTGGTTCGAACCCATGACCTGTGGCTTGGGCTTGGGTCTGGGTCAGTGGTCTTAACCATTAGGCCATTGGCCTGTGCCTGGTTGGGTTCAACAAATTTAAACTTTAAGGCTCATTCAAAATTCACTTAAATTAAACAAAATAATTTTTGAAAATTTGTTTAATTATCTTTATGAACAATTTACAACAAAAATGTATTATTCCAAGCTCAAATAATTAATTTTCATTTTTTATTATATTTTTTAATTTATTTATTATTTTTTTATTTTTTATTCAAAAATTCTTATTTTCTTCTTTTTTACCCATATTTTTTCTTTCTTTTCTATTTTTATTTTTTTACTTTATTTATTACTTTACCTATCTTTCTATTTTTTTACTTTTTATTTATTATTTATTTTATTTTTTTATGAGCTTGATGTAACACTAATTTTTATTATAAATTAGAGCCCTAAATTTGAGCAAAAATTGGTGTCTACAAATAGAAAACTTGAATTAACTAGTAAATCTAGAATTCAACAAAAACCTAAGAATAGATCTATGAGTTGAAATTAGCTGGATTATATATAAAAGCCCGAATAAAAACTTCTTTGACCTTAATTGATACCAAAAATGAGATTTTGTATCTTGAGTGATAACTCAAAATATAATTATAGGTAACCCAAATTTTTAAACCCCGAAACTTGCCATACAAATAGAAATAGATAGAAATATATAAATATAGAAAATAGATGGTTACTTATGAGCTCAACAAAGACTTGAGACTAGAACTATGAGTACTAATGAGCCTATATATAGCTTTAAACCCTAAAACAAAGATTCCTAGATAGTATTAAACACTACTAATAAGATTTCATAGCAGGTATCGAAAACCAAGATATAAGATAACTTAGTTAAAGATATTAAGAGAGATGATGAGTAAATAACAAATTATGCTTATAGTTAAGAAATGATAACTAAAGATAAACCGTTAGGGTTATAAGTACACAATAAAAACATAAACATATGTATAACTAATAATCTAGACTCCAAATAAATATTTTGATCACATAATTGTTTTAGTTAGGATATTCTTAAGCTATTGGAGCCAAAAACAAAAATTGACCCATTAAGCTTTAGAAAATCTTAATCGCGGGAGATAAAATTTTAAAAATAATTAATCGCGTAAACTTTAAACCTTAATATAAACTCAATGACAATCTAGAAAATTGTTAGAACTCTAAATAAATTTTTGGAGATAAAACTCGCAAATACTTGACAAATTTGTACCTGGTTAGCTTAATAAACTACCTTAAAACTTAGATAATTATTGATTAATTAATATTATAATAATATCTATACATATTATACACACACATGGTACAATTTAACACAAGTTGCATATGATTCAAGGCTAGAAATGCATTGATTTGTGCAAGCTAAAATTATCTTAACAATTTATCTTAATTTTGTTAAATAATCAACATTTCAACGCACTATAACCTATCATGTATGGACAACAAAGCAACTCAATTAATGCAACAAATTGCAATTTTGAGAAGCAAACACGGTGAAGAAAAAACCCAAAACCACCTCTACTCCATCTCCCTTCTATATATATGTATGTGTATTCATTTACAAGCAAACAAAGCTAATTAAATCTCAAACTTTTTAGTCCAAACAAACACTAAAAAAACAATTTAAACAGCCATAAAACCGACCCCAACTCGCCCTATACACTAGTTGCTCGGATCAAACACAAACTCCATTAAAACACTTCAACAAAGCTTGAAAAGAACATCCAAGGTAAGTTGATGTGTTTTAAGTTAGTTCTTTGCTCAAACAATACTCTAAACCGTGTACTGACATCCTTAGGATCAAAACCAACCCAAATCCAAGCTTCAAAAATGCACGAATTGGATCAAACAAGGTAAGTTTGCAAAACCCTAAGTTGCACCATTTTAATTCGAAAATCATGGATTATGGATGAGATTTAATGATGTAAGTTGATATATATGTAGAACTATCATGTATAAGCTTAAGGAAATGATGTGGAGGAGGCATGCACGTTGGAAAACGGTCGAAAATGGCTCAAGTCATCGTGAAGATGAACAGTACATCATCCCCAGACGAGCACGGGAGGAACATGGGCGTGTTCACCCCATGTACCTCTCAGCAACATTTTATTTAAAAAAAATTTAACTGATTTATTTATATGAAATAATATAATAATTATTATTACAATTAATATTATTAATGTTATTAATATCATTTTTATTTATTTATTATATGTATTATTAGGAATGTTATTATTGTTAGTGTTATAATAATTGTAATTTTAATATTGAGTTTAAAACTAAAATTTGCAATATTATCAAATATATGGTATTTAAGTAATATTAATATTATGACATTATCTGTGAATATTGATAGAGTCATTATGTATTATTGATATTATTAATATCATGAAAAGTTTACTACTAATATACAACTATTATCACTAATTTTATTAAAGTCCATGATATTTTACAATTATAGTTATTAATATTATTGTTATTATTATTACTGCATTAACATTAATACTAAAAGTATTTTGATTAATAATATTACTGGAATTATTGTTTTAAGATAATACTATACTTAATATTAATATCAAAACCAAAAGTTAAGCTTAAGATTATTTTGATATCATTAAAAAGTATTTAATTACTACTAGTATTAACTTTAATATGTATGATTTTTGAAGTACCGTTAATAGTATTTATATTATGAGTATTACCAATATCATAATTATTATTGTTATTAAATTATTTGTTTATTATTATTATTAATGTTGTGATTATTATTATTATTATCAGTAATAGTAATAGTATAATGACACAAAGATAATATTATTAATATTTATAAAATTAATTTTAAAATTGTAATATTACTAATTTTATTATCATTATAGATGAATTTAGTATATTTTACAAGGAAAAATTTGAATTATGGTAATTCAAGTATTTATTTATTTACATACATATAGACATACATATAACAATGGAAATTTAAATAAGCTAAAAATTTTGAATAAAGTGATATCTTTACATTACAAGAAAATTATATCAAGTAAATCACGATAATTTTAAACAATAATGAATAAATACGAGTTGCTATAATAAGTCAGATAAGGAACAATACAAAAATAACAATAATAATAACTATAAAAATAAGTTGACTAAATATCAATTTTTCGAATACCCGATGAGTACATATAAGTTTCAAACAAGATCAAGACAAGCAAAATGAAAATAAATATAAAATAATAATTGATTATCATAGGATCATTAAAGGACCAATATAGTAACAGAACGAAAACCCAACATCAATATAGGACACATAGACACTCATAGGAGTTTATTCATATAGCTTATGTGATATTAATGAATATATTAATCATCTCAATAGGTGATCTTGATACTTGTGAGGATTTTCTTGATGATTATTACGACTAGCCAACATGAGCAGGTGAGTAACTCAGTCTTACTACATTATATGTGCTTGTAGCTTAGCGAACCTTTAATCAAAGATAATCACCTGAATGTGCTGTATAGGTGTATGGGAATTATTTGCTGCATGGGAATTGGTTGTCAAGTCACTCTAATAATAGTAATAACAAAACTCTATATGATTATATTACTTGTATAACATGTTGATTGTCTGACTAACGATTGAATACCTTAAACTTGATTAAAACTACTTGTACCATAAAGGAAATTGAGTATGCATTGCATAATTTACATAAAGTAGTATTTGAGCAAGTGGTAGCCTGCTACGTGTTAGTATTTCAGATCTCTGGTAATACTTGGTTTATCTAGGCAAAGAAGCTATTAGTTAATCACAATATTACCTTTATTTTTGATACCATAGGAACTAAATGATAAATGAAGGACACCGCTTATGGTATTGCTTGAAATGACTAATACTTTGTGGAATTCTAAGACAGTAAGCAAGAAGTGAGTGAAAACACGATAAACTAAAAGAGAAAACTAAAGTGAGTATTGTCGTTTCTTCTATTTACTTAGTATCTCCTGGGTAGGTCGGCCATAGATTATGATCCTTCAACCCCGATGAGAGGGCATAAATCTTAATCCTATTTGAACTCCGCGTTATCCAGGCTTGTATTTGTACATATGCTTGACTGATACATTACATATGATTGTTAATAAACTTGATTGTTAGGTGATAAGTTTTGGTTTTGCCCGTGATTTCGCTCACACTCAAACAGTCCTTTCAGGTTTACATTGCGATCTTGGCTTATTACTTCCAGGAGCATGGTCCCAGTAAGAATTTAGAAGCTAGAAGCTTAAGGAGTAG
The DNA here is from genome assembly GCA_024138025.1 of Combretum micranthum. Classification (NCBI taxonomy): domain Eukaryota; kingdom Viridiplantae; phylum Streptophyta; class Magnoliopsida; order Myrtales; family Combretaceae; genus Combretum; species Combretum micranthum. Next base: position 30,176 of record JAMXBD010001852.1, on the reverse strand, counting down.
TTTAGGTTAAGATTTATATTTCTATTTCTAGTTATAAGTATTTAGCATTAGAAACTTTAGCTATGTATTTGGAGACTTCCTAGAAAAGATATGGTCTATATATTATTATGATATTCTCTACTTTGGATGACAGTTATTTATTAATTTATGTCATATATATTTGTCCTTCTTATCAAATCAACTAAAAGATCCTGTATAATGACAATATGTCATTCTTAGAAGGTAAACTAGTAATGGTATTCAAGTGTATCTTGTTTACTACTATTAAGGTACCCTCGGGACATGATAGGTACGACCTTAACTTGTTGTATGTGCGTGTGGGTTTAGAATTGTAAATTGAATTAATTTCTATCTAGCTTATAGTTGAAAAGTTTGTTGCTTGTGCTCGTTTGCTGTTAGTAAAGACCAAACAGAGTGTGATACTAATGCCGGCGCCCTGATGATCTATGTGTGAGGGTGTCCCAAGTGGACTCATGCATAGAAATGATTCCAGTAGATTATGAGTCGTGCTAGCTTAATTGTGATATGCAACAATGTGTGGGGAGTACCCAATATCACTATATTATATAAAAGTATTTTATATAAAACTTGTTTTTATTGAGTCATGAGTTACTCTAGGTTTAGGATTAGTTGCAAATGGTTCTAAATTATACTATTTGTTGGCTAATCAAAGATAATAAACTGTGCTTGCTGCATTAAAATAGGTTATATGTGATTATGTATGATGTGTGTTCATGCGCTTGTGTTTGTGGTTTGGCATACTGAGCATTATTTGCTCATTCTTTTATCTTTTCTCAGAAACAAGTGAAGATCAGGTATATTATGACGTTCGGTTCGATAATTTTTGTGGACTACGTGGAGAACGATAGTGACCAGACTTCCTTGCTGATATTTAGATCATATAGATTATAATTAGACTAAGTTAAAGACCTTTTGAACTTTACATGTTTAACGAGATTTTACATGTTTTATGAATTAAGATTTAGTTATGAGATTTCCTTTTATGTTATAAGTTTGGACTAAGTTGGCTTTAGTTTATGCTAATAAGATTATTTAGGAGTTTTATTTCTATGAGAGGTTTTAAACAGGTATCCTTTATATGTGAGGATTAGAGATAAAAATAATTGTGGTTTAGTGTTTCGTAGCCTTAGCGTGTCCAGCTGTTTAATGGATACGTGCGGGTTTAATGCCATCAGGTTAGGGCATTACATATTCGTTGAGAAGTTATACATGAAAGTGTCAATTTTCTGCAAATTCATTACAAAAAAAAAAAAAAAGTTAAAGAATGCCTAATAAAAAAACATATAAATAACATATAATGATATATCATAGTATTAGTAAACAAGTGCATATTGAAATTAATTTACTGGAATATGAGATAATGAGTTACTTACATTTGTGGAAGGAGCCTGGAATTAAAATATTTAATAATCAATTATTTGAGAATAACGATAAACATAAGAAATTCGTAAAGGATGTACTAAATTTAATAATAAGTTGATTACATTACTACATGCTTTTAAAATTGATCTTGTGTAAATATATTTGGAGAATCTGTAATTGACTCAAGCGGAGTGCAACAAACCTCTACTATTAGGACAAAATCAATATTAGAATAATATATATGGAGTTATGCTGATGATGATGATGATAATAATCATAATTGTATAATTACATACTCATGTACATGTTGCCCCCTCCTTTTTGTGGCTTTTTCTAAGCTACTTTTCTTTCTCATGGACATGCTTCCTTAACTTTTATTTTTGGTTTTATTCCTTTTACCTTACAACCTAAGTTGATTTATTTTATTGCATACTCCTCCTTGATCGGTTTATTGAAATGATAAAGCTTTCATGCTTTCCTCATTTCTCCAATCATATTCTCATAACCTTCAATTGCTATCTTAAGAGGCTCTTCCATTAAGGAAGCTTTTGCTACTAAATGAGCAAATAATATAGTTAATGTCTTATAACGTTCTCCGATGTTTGACTTTAAATCTTGCACTTCACATGTATCATATGCAACCATAGACCCGCACTTTGCATCTTAGTCCATCTCTTTAGAATGTATTTTCAGGCACACACTGATGTTTTGAAACAAAACTTTTAGCACACGTGAACATAAAATTCCTAAAAACTCAAATTTGTTACAACTACAATCAACCTGAAAATTATAAGAGTTAAAATGGACGATGTGATGATGTAATTTCATATTAGATGTTTTAAAGTAATTATTCAGGAAGAGCTTGCAAACTCTAACTTGTAAGATGGTTCTCATATTATAGGTACACACGTGATATGATAACTTCAAGTTATCCTTCTAGGCCCTTTTTTGGGTTATGAATAGGACTTTAGGTTCTTTGCTATAGGCTACTATTGGAAAGAATTTAAAGGATTAGAATTTTTGTTTGCCTATTGTGGAGTTTGCATATAATTGTTTGGTCCATAGTGTGATAAGTAAGTTGCCTTTTGAAGTTGTTTATGGGTTTAATCTTAATTCTCCATTGGATTTACTTCCTAAAGCTCCTACGATAGAATATAGTCAAAGTAGATTGGAAAGTGCTTGTCAAATACAACAACTCCATCAGAAGGTATATTGATTGTTTGCACAAGCAAAATAATAGAGTGAAAGAAAGGAGAGATAAGGGAAGATGAAGATTTGAGTTTATACTTGGTGACTTAGTTTGGGATCACCTTAGTAAAGATGGGTTCTTGAGACATAGAGGTCAAAAATCAGCACTCCGGGCTGATGGGCCATTCAAGATTGTTAAGAGAATCAATGATAATGCTTACAATGTTGAATTATCAGATAATTTTGGAGGGACTGTATCTACATTCAATGTGATGGACTTGTCACTTTACACTCCAGACAAGTTTGATCCAAATTTGAGGGAAAATCTTCATATGCCCCGAGAAGATGATAGGAATCATGGTTCACTTGGACTAATATCTCGAGCTACTATTAAAGGCTTATTGAATTTAGCTCAAAGGATCCTTGAAAATGATTCAAATGATGATGAATTGGAATATCTCCAAGGATATATGATATGCTTTGGAGTGGGATACGATTTAAAGTGGTTGAGTCTTGAAAATTCATCATTAGAGGAGATCACATCCATATAACATTAGTGATCCAGCCTATGATTAAGTCTGTATTTAAGCGTTGAGCATCGGAGGAGATCACGCCCACTATCATGCCTATTATCCTGGCCTTGATGGGCATCACACGGTCATCAAGGGCGTTATCACATCATCATCGGATAGTTTGAAGACCTGGAGAGATAATATGCATCATCAAGCCCGTGACCCTAGTTGTAATTGGCCATATCATGCCTATGATTGCTTGAAGGTGGAGGAAGAAGTTTGATTCGAGTGGATCATGGCCCTTATCACGATCGTGATTAACACGGGTGTAATGCCTCAAAGGGGTATCCTAAACATGGTAATTCGCCACATATGGTATTAATTATAGAAATGACTTCTCATAGTCATGCGAAAGCTTAGACACCGTATGTAAAGCATACTTCACAGTAATAGGAGATGCCTATAGGATATGTAGTTCAAGATAGTAATATATGGCATGCAAGGAAATACTTAATCATGCATCATCATAACTTAAAGATAAACGGTCTTTACATCTTCATAGGGGCATTCCTCTGATAAAATTCCTCCAAAAAATCATATTCCTATCACAATCTTGTAGCAAATAATCATAACTAAAAGATTTTAAAGGAATTCTAGCCTATGTCTTCGAATAAAATTCCACCAAAAGGTTCCCAAAAACGTATGTACGTTATCAAAAAATAGGGTAACTCTGGGTACAGAAGCAAATGATCATGCGATAACAAAAATCTATTGAGGTGTAAGCACAACTAGCTTAGTAAGAATGTTCTCGTGATAACGTATCAGTATAAGGAAATTAAATAAGTTATTAACATGCATATGAAATGCATCAACCACATAAGCAAGCAATATATATGATCAACCAGGAATCATATATTTGAATGGATTTGAGCCATCTATTCAGGGTTAGGTGTTTTAGGCTCATATGACCACAATTCGCAAATATGTTTTGTAGATCTTTCAGGTTACTACTTACTACTAAAACTTGTAGATCTTATCGGCTATTACATGCCACTTATAGATTTTCAGGCTACTACCAGCCAACACTACTACACTCTTGTCCCATCAAGGGTATAGAAGCGAATGCAATGGAACCTACTTCGTGATATGGATAATCAATTTGTTAATTTGTTCTTTAACATGTAATTTAAGTATCGTAAGTGTGATAATAGAAATATTCGCAAACACTTCAACACAACATAAAGACAATAATCAATTTACCAACAATTCAAGGTCTAATATACTTGGTATAATTTCAAAATGCACCATAAATCCTTATGCATGTTCCATTTTATCTTTTCCCCATCTCTAGTAACTCTAAGCTACAAACCAAGTATAAGTGCATAAATTTAGGAGATAAATTCACTTGGCCATTTCCTACAGAATACTCCTCAGTCTTAGTAGTCTTCTAGATAAGAATCCTCCACCTCTTCATCACCTAGAGAAGAGAAATACCCGAAATGAGTATTTAGTAAAGATTTTATCAAATTTTCTAATTCTATTTCATTATTCACGTCATTTTTTTCCTGTTAAGGAATTTTTAACTTAAAACGGTCATAATTTGCCCATTTCAGCTAGGAATTTTACATATTAGTAGTCGTTTTTCTACCTATTTGAAAAGATCTATCTATTTTTAAGATTAATTTTAATTTTTAAGGTCATTTAGGGGTCAGAGTAGATCAGTACAGATTGCATCATACATGTTTTAGCCCTTGGTTTTCTTGTTTTCAATGTTTTACTTCACTTAAACACTTTATAGTAAGCATAAAATTTACTACCTTTGGAAAACATTTAATATTGATATTAACTCATATTATATGCATGATCCTAGTGATGTTTGTTCTAAAAATAATAATTTAGTAAAACAATCTTGGTAAAAAGTAGAGATGTTATTTTATGAAAAATCATCCTTTGATTTGTGACGTAATTTTCTTGTCTTAAATTTTAGGCATGTAATTGACAAAACTCATGGTTCATATTTACTTTGAAGCTTTAAGGGTCTTATACTTGTTTCAAAAATTTTATCAACACTTATTTTGTGAGACATGGTTTACTTATTTTGTTAAAATATTTCGAGTGTACTTACTTTGTATTTTCTTAAATTTGGTTCTTAAAAAAAAATTAAATTCTTAGATTGTTGTAGATATGAAACTTGTCTGAAGAAAATCATGGTATTATATTTATTTTGAACCTATGTATATTCTTAGTTCACATTAATTTTTCTAACTAATTGGTTTTCAAAACATGAGCTTCTTTATATTTAGGGATGAAATCTATTCCAAGTGTATACTTCCTTGAGATTGTTTTAGTTTTTATTACTTAAAAAGAATTATGTAGTAGGCTTGCTTTAAGTTTTTTATTCTTCTTGAAAAGAAAAGCTTGCACATGTCTTAAGGATAAGTTAATAGACAATGTTTTCATAACAAAGAATTATGGACATTTGTATTTTAGGAAAAACTCATTTGATATTCCAAAAGTTTAGTTGAGTACCTATTTTTATTCTTTTATTCCTAATAGCAAATTTTCCTAAGTCTTGAAAATAAAGTCTTGAAAGTTAATTTATAAAATAAGGAATTACCAATCTTAATATCTTTGAAAATTTTATCATGACAACATCACTTATGACTATACACACACATGAGTAGCAAAAATATAGCTGTTATGCCAAGAACAAAAATCATTAACACAACTTCATAGAAAAATTAGAAGATGGAAAATAGAAATATGAAAAATATCAAAATAAAATTCTGGGATTTTTGGCTTGTTTTCAAGACTTCCTTGGGACTTGAATAATCTCTAATCACCACAAAAATAAAAAAAAAACATAAAGAAAAAAATTGTGGAAGTCTTAGATCTTTTTTAAGGCTTCCTGAGACTTGTATTAATTCCAGTCTCATCATAAAATAAGAATAACAAGGAAATAATAAGAAAACATGAGAGTCTTAGATTCATGGATTGTTAACCGTCCGTGACCCTATTTTTTGAACCTAACCATAATGATCGATTTTTTAATATCCCGATCCATTATAAACAGTTAATCACCTTAACGATTAAACCATTGGATTCGGTTAATTTATTCGGTTTTCGATTTTTTAACCATTTAACATAATGGTTTCAACATATCGAATTGACAATTTCAACAGACCTTTTTTTTTTTAGCCTATAGAGTTTTTCTTTAAATTATTATATATATTACAAGAGTTTAAAAAAAAAAAGAAAATCAACTTAAGGAAAAAGGGAAAAACAAACCTTTGGATGTATCATTATCGATAAAATAAAACCAAATCAATTACCACATTAACTTCATCAAATATAGAACAACAGTAATTTAATCAAAATCCAAGGAATATTAACATAACTAAATTATATGTATACATAAACCATATGTGTATATATATATATTTAAAAAATAATTATATGTATACGTAAATTATATATAATATATTTATAAATATTGAAACGGTTAACTGTTAACAATCGATTTTTATGGTTATAAACCGAAACCGATAACCAGAAAAAATAAAAATCGTAATCCTAAACCGAAATCAACGGACTGTTTAACCTTATTTTTTGGATTGGTTTTACGGTTTCAGTTCGGTTTTTCGGTTTCATCGGTTTTTTTGCACACCCCTACTTAGATTTATGTTAAGCCTCCCCGGGACTTAGAAATGGACAAGTCTCCTTAAATAGGGAAATGATTAAGAGAAAATAAAATGGAAATCTTGGAATTTGGACAAGGCTTCCTAGGATTTAGATCATGGACAAGTCTCCTTTTTGTTTTGACTTGATTAAGGATAAATCTAAGACTAGAATTTAACTAGTCTTATTTATTAGTAAGAAATAGATAATAAAGGAATAAAATAAAGCATTATATAAAAGTAAGATTAGTGAGCATTTAGCCTCCATAAATATAGATATTACATATACTTGGTATTATATACAAAGTAGAGTAAGAAAACAACATTCAACATAATGAAACATGAACATGGGGTTAGCAAGACATGAACAATATGTTGTTTTTATGTTAAGCTAACATAATCTAAAGATGGAGTTTAGTGTTTTAAACTAAGATGGAATATGAATGAATGAAGAAAGTTGACACAACAAATGGAGGGTGTGTGTGTGTATGAATGGCGTGAAAGAGAGAGGGAAGGAGAGGAGAGCATGTTTGAGTTTTGTTTTTGCAATAATTTGGTTATGTATAGGAATGAATGTGTAAAGATTAAATGAGAGATGAGTATTTATAGAGTTTTGAGATGGAAATTAGAGTGAATTAAATTAAATGAAAAATAAAATAAATGGAAGGAGATAAGGGGGGGGGGGGGGGGGGGGGGGGGGGGGGGGGGGGGGAGGGAGGGGGAGCGCGCGGGGCGGCTGGCCATAATAAGTAGAGAGGAAGAGAGGTGATAAAAAAATAATTTTAGTAAATAAAAGTAAGTAATATGTATAAAGTAGTATTGGAAAAGAAATATAAGAATATATGTGTAAGATATGTAAGAATAGATAGTAAGAAAAGTAGAGATAGATGAATAGTAATAAATAGTAGTGAATAGGTGAACAAGACACTAAATTACCATTAGTAATAAAAATATGCATAAATAGGCTATATCTGATGTTTTTAGGAGATATAAAAATTGTACCTGGTATTTTAAAACATTTCTTACTACATTACAAGTCTAAATTGATTGTCAGAATATTTCATCGTTTTATGTGTCGGGACCTTGATTTTGAAAATTGACCTCGTTCGGGTTCGAAACAGTCAAATTTTTGCGTGTAAACCCCGGTTTTCTTAGTAAACGAGTAAACTCCGTAAATCGGAAATCAAAACCCTAAATAGGATTAGTACAAGCAACCTAGGAACCCTAATTCCGGCTTTTCTTCGATTTCTCTATAAAAGAATCTCTATAAGATAAATTAATGTGGATTATTGTTTTATAGTATATTTCAAACTATACAAAATTTTAATTTCGAAGAATTTTCTATTCTGGGCTCTCCCAAGCTCCATTACGGAAAAGCGAGCCCCGGAACTGGAAACTCAGAAAAATATTTCGGAATACTCGTTAGAACCGAAATTTTATAAGGATTCCAAAAATATATGTTTATAAATTTTCGGATTATAAAAATTACAGTTATAGCCTTTTTCCCGTATTTTCCTTACTACCGGTAAAGTAGATGTCTTATCTACTATTTATTTCTATTCACAAGTACAACCTATTACACACACACACTACCCTAGTCTTACATCCTTACAACCACTCAATTATATTTTCTTTTCCAAGAATTTTTGTCTCTAAACAAATTATTACATTAAACATTTTATTACATAAATACAATTTCAAATGAAATCAAATATCTCTCTCTCTCACGTCCTACATGGCCGGCACCATCCTCCCAATTTGGCTCCAAAAATGTTTTGTTTTATTTTTTTTTAACACACACAAACCCTAATTCCACTTAATATAAATAGCCTTTTAATTTCTCTCTCTTCATTTTTCATTTTCAATTGTTCAAAGCTCACAAATCCTCTCTTTTCTTCTCCCCCCCCCCCCCCCCCCCCCCCCCCCCCCCCCCCCCCCCCCCCCCCCCCCCCCCCCCCCCCCCCCCAAACACACCACACACACATAAGCTTCATTTTTCTTCTCAATTTCTCATCTATTTCAAGCTTTAGGTGATGATTTCTAAGCCTTACTACCATTTAATTTGTAATGGTAAGATTATTCATGAGTGTTTTAACTCAAAGTCCCCATGAGCTCTTGCTAGGGACTGGGACAAGAAAATGCTACTACATGAATATCAAGCCATCACAATAGTAGATCTTGTGTTTGATTAAGTATTTGTTGAAATATCTTCATGATCATGCATGTAGAAGTGGAGTAAAGTTGAGATCTAGCATAAAATTTTCATGTTCATGTTTTAAACTTCATTTTATGCATCATAAGTAGTAGATCTAGCTTTTAGATTGTTATACCATGCTTGACATTCATGATCTTATGGATTATTTATGTTTTCATGTATTCATACTCATGAAGGCTTTGTTTTAGGTGTGTAGATGTGGTAGTTGGTAGATCCTTAAGCAAATAAAGTAAGGAACTTGAAAAGGAAAAGTTTTTGTTTGAAATGCTCAAGGTCAAATTCGTATGATTTCAAGACCCTATTTTAAAAACCCTTTTATCAATTTTAAAACTTATATTTTATGTGAAAAATGAAGGGTATAGGTAATAGGTATCATTAAGTAGTGATTTTTATGAGTTGAAATGAGTTTTAATGTGATTAATGTATAAGACAAGAAGTGGAATCTAGATGGAAAATTTTGAGTTAGTACTCAACATGTGAAATTCGTAATTTTGAATATAGGTCATAAGAACACCTATCATCCAAGTTCAAAATAGAAATTTTATGTGTTAAATGGATTCCTTAGGTAATAGGTATCTTAAAGTCTTAAGTTTTAATGCATTAAACAAGTTTTTCCCAAATGAATCATTCAAAAATTTAATTTCAAGAAATTCGGATTTTTGGATAAATCCTACTTGAAAACATATTTGCAAAGTGTAAAATGCAAATTTTTATGTAGAAATGAAGGCTTGGGTAATAGGTATAATGAAGACTCAATTTAGATAACGATAAATTGATTTTCTTAAGGAAATAACTTGAAAACAAATGAGATAGTCAAAGTTAGGAAACTAATTTTCATGGAAGTGTAAATTTATGGAGTTTCACAAATAAGAAGTTTCTTAATTTTCCTTTTTGTAAATAATGTCAAAAGCATGCATGCATCAAGTTCATATCATATCATTCATGATGGGAAATCATCGATATTGGTGTGTAGTTAAGCTATATGCTAGAAACATCACAAGCATCCACAAAACTATTTTTCGGAATTGAAGTTTTCGAACGACCAGAACTGATCCTCTATTTCGTGACCTAAATATTTTCTAAACTTGAAAATAATATTAGGAATAGATATATCTTTCGAAGTAGATAGAAATTGATATATTATATGCTTAATTCCGAGTTAAAATGAGTTAGATATGGTCATTTAAAGTTAGGACTTTATCTTATGCGGAAATTGACGAACTTAGTAGCTAAGATTGTTAAGTTATTAAAACCTTATAAGAAATACTCATTTCGGGTATTCCTTGTACTTAGGTGAATTGGAGGACGGATTTCCACTCCCCGAGGACTACTACGACTAATGGATTTCTCTCCATATCTGAGTGAGTTCATTTCTTAAATAGTTGTGTTCATGTATGTGCTTGTAATCGTAGTGGCATTAGAATTAGGAAAAGATAAAAATTACGATGATTGTAACATAATCTTGGTTGAACGAATGATAAGTATATCGAGATGAGATTTGTTGATAAATCATTGTATGAGCTAGTATAGACTTGGATTGTCTGAAATTCTCTATGATCGCACTTAATCCGCTTAATTAATATGCCACGATTATATGAATAAACTGTACATGCATATCACGTAGTGAGTCACATTGCATGAGTTATTATACTTTTGTGGGAAGAAGGCATAGTAATTCGGGCAACGAGGGGCCAATAAACTCAGTTGTTGGCGGATGGGCCGGAATTGAAAAGTGCGTGGGTGGGCACCTGTAAAAACCACAGTAAAAATTTAAATGTGGTGGATGGGTACCTGTATTAATCCATAATAAGAAGTGAGAAGTATTTAAATGATGGTCGTATGGGCCTGAAACACCTGACCCTGAATGGAGGGCATAAATCCATTCAACATAAGATTTCCGGTTAGTCTTATGTATTGTATGCTTATGCGTTTGTGTATTTCATATGGCTGCTAATAACTTGTTGTTACATATACTGCTATTGAGTATTAAATATTTAGAAATGAATCTCACTAAGCCTTTAGCTTACACCCCAATAGTTTTGTTGTGGTGTTCCTATTTTTGGTTGTTCCGAGAGAACACATTTCACAAGGTTATCTTTTGGATGAAGGAGCTTATGAAGATGTCGGGGCCTTGCTAGAGGCGTGGACTTCTAGAAAAATCTCTTTAACATAAACACTTATGATTGTAATATGGTTTAGATCGGATAGACTTCCATTATTATTTTGGTGGGGGTATGCCCCCTTGACTTTTGTAAAGACTTAATTTATTTATCTCGTTGTGATTTCTATTCTTAATGCTAATGTATGCCTTCTTTAGACTATTCGATTTAAAGTGTGATCCTAAAAGTTGTGTAAGCACACCTTACACCCGATATGTAAACTTATGTGATGACTAAGGTTGTCATACTTAAGTTTAAATATCGAGTGTGGTAGATTGTCACGATTTAGGTACCCTTTGGATCGTGACATTGTGAGTATGATCTTTTTAGGCTATAAGACATTTTCTCGGGTCATAATCTAAGGTCATCTCATTTTTATTATTTTAGGATTTCTAGTGCAGTCTTGCTAGATCTAGATCCACTATGACTTGTTGTTGACCTATGTTGACTTTAGGGTTCCGGTTTGACTTCTGATTTTATGGTTTATTTATAAGACTATCATAAAATCTAGGGGTTTATAGGAGGATCTCCTGCTTTGTTTACATATTTTCAAAATGCTTGTTTTTTTTTTCCATATTTTCCTTTACCTAATTTGTGGGAGTATATAAAGGTTATTTAGCTAACGGATTTGGTTGCATGTTTTACCCATCGATAAACTTTGTAATGTCCTTGTGATAAATTACCTTATTGAATAAGATTGAGTTTTCTTTCTAAGTTTGTTTTTCGTTATTTCTTATAGTTGTGTGTAATATTGATCGATTAGAATAACTAGTTCGATTTAATCTTTAATGCATCATTTCCAATGATTAATCGGTCCTATCTTTTAATTTTTTCTGTTTCATCATTCTTGAAAACCCAAAAGCACACTATAAACCTTGAATCACAATTAAAAGCACTATATCCGCCAATTACTTGAATTTCTTCCATCCATACCAATGTATCAATATGTTGTGCTAGGGCATCGACCCAGCTGATGATTTATAGTACTTGTTAGTATTAACGGACTCTACGAGCCAATGTAATTGTTATGTAGCATATGTGATGATTCCGATTAACACATGGAACAAGTACTGTGTGATTGTGAATTGAAGTTATTATATATTTGTGTTTGGAGATTAATCAACAATATTTATGGAAATATTAGTAATTTTTAAGTCTTTATGTGTCTATATCTGATATGATATGTAACAGATTATAAATATCCTTAAATTTAAAACGTTATGATAATTAAAGCTATTGATTTGGTAATGGTGGTGCTAATATGTTTTAGCAACACTACACGATGTAGTTTGTATTGGACTTCGTGTCCATATTTCTATCTTAACAAATTATTTCCCACCGAAAAAAAAAAAAGGTATAAACACCCAAATAAAAGCGGAAATAAATGAAAATCTCACAAGTTTTAAAAGAACAACGAAACAAGAATCTTCGTGGGCCCCTTTGAAGATCGCTTCCGGTTCGGGCTCTAGCCCCTTTGCTTTATAACCTATTGGAATATAGTAGGGGATAAGGTGCATCACTTGGTTTTGGAAGCTGTTGTTACGGGCGATTTTTCGGAAGAGCTAGCAGAAACTTTGCTTGTTCTCTCTAACTCTCCACTATCCGGTTCATTTTGCCTTGGAATCAATCCAACAAGCAGATAAGATTTTTTATACCTGCAACTTTTTCGCTCTTTTTTTTCTCTTCATCAAGATATCAAAACACAAGACCTCGTTGTTGTGTCAGCGTCCCAACTCACTCAAGCTAAAATTCCCCAAAAAAACGTTCACACCACACTCTCTCTCTATGCCCCAAACTCTTTTCCTCAAGGCCTTCGTTCCACTTCCTCTCCATGACCACAGGTAAGTTGTATATTATTGTACATTTCAAGCTTCACTTAATTTTTATATGAATACCCTAGCTTAACCCTGAAGTTCGTACATTTTTTTTTTTTTTTCAGTAAATACAAGTGGGTACATGTAGTACAGCCTCCGTTGATGCTAATGCAAAATTGGGTGCGAGATTAGAGGTGATATGCAATAAAATGCTGTCGCCGAGAAGGTTCATGCAGAGGAGGAAGAAAGTCGAGGTTTTTAAGGATGAAGCAGATGAAGCTGATCAGAAGAATTGGAGGAAAATAATGAAGGAGATTGAGGAAAGTGGGTCTGCTGTGACTGTGCTTAGAAGTGAGAGAAGTAGAGGGAAAGAGGTCTCTAGGGGTTTAGTTTTGGGGACTTTGAAAGGTTTAAGCAGTTGAAAAAATGGGGTCTTGTATGTGAGGTATGTTAGCAATTTTTGTTTTCCTTGTTTGGTTAATTTATCTTTTGGATATAGTTTGAATCTAATTCATACTTATCTCAGGGTATCAGTTTGTTTGATTTTTGAATATTTTCTATAATCACAGTTTCCAGCTGTAATAATCATTTTTAGTAACGTCTCAAATACCAGTGGCATGTAAGCTCTGGTCGAAGCCAACCATAATAGGAAGAAATTGATTTTCTCCTTTTTGAAAGGCGATAGCTTTATATTCAATGAACATTTCCTGAAGTGATCAATCATCGGTTCCCAGCCTCGCCTTCCACCATCACTTGCTGTGTTTACTATGATAATGATAAAGCTCGACAATTGTAAATCTATGATTATAACAAATGCTTAACAAATACGTCCATAAAACATTTTAAGCGGAGTAGAGGAACTGATGATGTTAGTTGCATCCTATGATATATCATTGTATCTAAGGCCATCCGGTACTTTTGCCATCTTAAACTGTAATGCTGGAACGAATAAGCACAAAGTGGGCTCTGGCTCTGCATAATATGATTATTATATGGTATTTGTGATTGATGGATGGAATATGAATGGGCATAGCAAATGGGATAAGGAAACTTTGCCTGAATCCAAATTTGAATGAAACTTACAAAATTAATCTATATGATGTGCTGGGACAGAACTTTAACCAGATGGAAATAGTGACTTACTAAAGGGGAAAAGGGAAGGGAGATGCATGCGTTTATATAATTGGGTTGGCTAATAGAGTTGGTAGTTGTTTGTATATGTAAGTTTAATTGCTGAATCCTATGTAATGGTATTGATGGTAAGGCATGACAGGGCATTTATTGGCTGATTATGGTATATATAGTTACTCAAGCAAACAAGAATTGTTTTTATTTTGTAATAACTATACTCAGTTTTACTCATATGTACTAAAACATTTATAGATTCATTTTACTGATAAAAAAATGTCTTAACCATGTCAAAAATTGTTTTGACTTAACCCAAAAGGTAGGCTTAGAAGGATAGCCTAGTAGCTCCGATGACAAATTGCATGGTTGCCAAGGTTCAAATGCCGTTAAGGTTACTCTTTGGTCTAGCTATATAAAGCAAGCTGGAATTAATATGTGTTTGAAACTTTTGATGCAGTGCATTGTACCTTATAGCTTATGAGGAGTCCATACATCATAGAATAATCTCCTTTAATGGATAAGGAAAGATGGAAAAGGTCTGAAATGTGATTTCATTTGCCAAGGCTTCAGTTTGATTTTTCTAATTTTTCCTCTTCATGATAAAGATAAGAGCATTTTGAATGTCATGTTCTTTGACAGCGAAATCTGCGTATCCTTGAATTGGCAAAAATGTGCTTCAGGGTCACAACTACTTGATAAAAGGACAGGGAAAGCAGGAATACATAGTTAAAATTGGAAAATTATGACCATTGAGATCTCATGAATCATGCTTTTTTTAGACCATGCTACAAGGGCACTTGTGAGGTGTTGCAGCACTTAAAGAGATTTATGCATAAAACAGGGACAAGGGAGAACGGTCATGGAGACAATTAAAAATGATATTATATATTTAGCTATTAATTAGTATATGGTTTGTGACAGATGCAATAGTAAAATAGGATCCACATGGTCAATTCCACCTGGTGGAAAGAAGGCTTCACTGTTGTTTTCTGGTTTATGTCTTCATCATGTCTCCCTTGTAGAGCTTAAATTCTTTGTTTTCTATTTTTTTTTCAAATAAACTTTTCTTTCTTTCTGTTTTTACTTTCATAGTAGTGGTCTTGTTCTAGTTTTGAGAATGCAAATATTAGGCTTAGTCCATCCCACACATTGCAGTTGTACTCCTTCCTTTGGTTATATAAATTTTTTAATTGACCAAAAAAAAAAAAAAAAAGGTATTGATATTGTAGCTTCATTTTGTGTCCTTTAGATCCTTGAATGGCTGCGGATTCAGAGTTGGTGGCACTTTGGAGAAATGGATCTGCTGATGCTTATTACTGCATATGGAAAGCTAGGGGACTTCAATAAATCTGAAAGGCTTCTAAGCTTCATGAACAAAAATGGTTATGCCCCAAGTGTAATTTCCCATACGGCTCTTATGGAAGCATATGGAAAAGGGAAACGATATAATAATGCTGAAGCAATATTTAGAAGGATGCAGTCTTCAGGCCCTGAACCCTCTGCATTGACATATCAAATAATACTGAAAATATTTGTGGAGGTAACTTATAGTGCTTGTTGTTGCTTTACTTACCAGCTCATCTATGCTTGGTTGTGATAAGTTCATGCAGGCAAACAAATATAAGGAAGCAGAAGAAGTTTTTGAGACCCTTTTGGACAGGGAAAAGTCTCCTCTGGCACCGGACCAGAGAATGTTCCACATGATGATTTATATGTATAAGAAAGCTAGAGATTATGATAAAGCTCGTAAAACTTTTGCCCTGATGGCTGAGAGAGGAATTCGGCAATCTACTGTGACGTACAACAGCATGATGTCATTTGAAAATAACTATAAGGAAGTTTCTAAGATATATGATCAGGTAACTTCTAAAGATCTCTCATTCTTATGAAGAATATCTTATTGTATGGAACAAGAAAGATAAATGTTCCGATGCTCATAAATGCATGGACATAGCTCATCACACGATCGTGTACCTTGATCTAAAAAGATAGTATTTTTGTGTGTATCTAGCCAGTTTGGCATGTCTTCTTCTTTTCTTGGTAGGATAGTTAAACCTTTCTGCACCCTTGATGTGTTTCATGGATGGATTTATCACTTGCTTTGATCAATGGAGTTCATTAGTTACAAGATGCACAGGTGTTTCTACTTTCCTTTTCAGATAATATGCTGCTGTGTCTTCAAACCTGTGTGTAAATCCTGAATACAACCTAACAGATGTAAAACATATGATTTCATGCATTCCAGACCCTTTGACATTGGTTATTGTTTTGATCTCATTCCTCTGATTAAAGAGAGCATGGCGGTTGTAAGACTTCTGCATGTCTATTCAAGATCACTGCTTTTGATGCTCCTTTAATTGCTGGAAAAAAAAGCCATGATCAATTAATCATCATTGGAAATGTCTTTATCTTGAACAATATCTTCTATCAGATGATTTTTCCCCATCATTCTAAATGAATTTTCAGAAGATTTAATAATGGGGTTATGTGAACAAGTAATGTTGAATGCATTGAAAGAACAAATTGAGGATGGAGGCTTTAGGGCACAACCACATCATGCATGTTGCATGCATGCACAGAAGAAAACACACATGCATGAAGTGGAGGGAGTGAGGAAACACTTGTTATTTTCCTGCTAAAAGTTCATAAATATTCACAGTACCATGCAGATATAAAAATTTGCAGTTGCTGTTATAGCCATGCTTCAGAACTTTTGTATGGTCTGTCGCATTGAACTAATCTATACTTCATTATTGATTTTAGATGCAAAGAGCTGGTCTTAAGCCTGATGTTGTGAGCTATGCCTTGCTCATAAGTGCTTATGGAAAAGCCAGGAGAGAAGAAGCACTTGCTGTTTTTGAGGAGATGTTAGATGCTGGTGTCAGGTGCCCATGTCTCATTATTTTTAACCAACTCTAAAGTAGCAAATTGAAATTTTATTGTAAAGAAAGATTTGTTTTCCATTAAGTGAACACACACAATTACACCCAAAAAAAAAAAAAAAGGCGTCCACAGTATGATGTCATGACATTGTGTGGTTTCTTTTTTGCTGACTGCATCATGTTGATGTTTACCCATAATGGGTGATTTTTATCCCTTTTTGTTTAGTATCAAACTTCATTAAGGCCCCCCGGCGCCTGCTATTGTCTGATCCTGGTCCTCTATTTTGGATTATCTTCATTTTGTCTAATGAGGTAATTGGCATATTCTTAGGAGATGATAGGAAATTATAATAGCACTAATGAGTACTTCAATTGAAATTATTTCTCCAGGCCAACTCATAAAGCATACAACATATTGCTTGATGCATTTGCATATCTGGCATGGTGGAGCAAGCACGATTGTTTTCAAGAGTATGAGAAGGGACAGGTGAGAATCATGTACCAAACAATACTCATGACATTTGGTATTGTCAATCATAATAAATACAAAACATGCATTATATCCGTAAGTTTTAAACTTTTAGATTAATTGGTTTTTGAAGTAAAATCAATATAGTGTTAGCAAAGGTCAACACAGTGGTACTCATGACATTTGGTATTGTAAATCATAATAAATACAAAACATGCATTATATCCGTTAGTTTTAAACTTCTAGATTAATTGGTTTTTGAACTAAAATCAATATAGTGTTAGCAAAGGTCAACACAGTGGTAGCTTAGAGGTCAATACACAATGTTAAAGCAGAGATCATGAGTTCAAATCCTTGCACAATCATATCTTTCCATTTGTGTAAACTCAAGCTTTTTGATTGTGGAGCTGAACATGGTATTGTCCTATCTTGCTTATTGGACAAGATCTAAAACAAATCAAGAGTCTTTGGTTCTCTGCCATAAGAGATCAATTAATATGGATGGATTTTGTATCCGAGTAAGCACAATGAAAGTCAAAAAATCTTTTTTATATTGGTGTGATTAAAGAACAGTAAATTTAAAGGATATTGAAATTTCCTTTGGAAGAGATCACAGAAGAAATAGACTATTAGTGTAATTCCTACTAATAAGCCTGGTAAGGCACTGCAATAAAAATCGAACGAACTAAAGGAAATTGTTAGGTCACCACAATTCGAAGAGAATTAGTAAGATCTTAAAGTTCTAGAAAAAAGGATCAATTAAGGTTTGTATTCAATAACTTAGTCAAATTGTTCATAATATTTGAGATAGGAATTTATGTGAACCCATAACAACTTTAGGGGCATAGGTGTTATGATAAGAAAAAAGGACTCCGCATAACCTAATAACCTATAAGGGCATAATTGCCATATAATAAAAGATAGGACGTAATGGAAGACCATAAATCTAATAGAAAATTTAATAAATAATTACCAGATAAATAAATTAAAATACAATATTAATAACAAGTCAAATTACTTTGTGGAGGAAATCCTCCAAATTAACCATGCTTAGATATCGATCCCTATCGTCAACTATAAATTATCTATTTCAAACTGACTAATTACTATAATATAGCATGTGATTGGTCAGCAATTCATTCTAATCTGACTGAAGGGTTGCACTAATATCCATTTACCTTACATATGCTATCTATTATCAACTTGGCTTAGAACTCTAGGGAACGCTTATATTTTATTAATCCCTCTTTTGTGTTGCCTGACTTTCACAAGGCATATCTTTGCATGACATTTTTCATTGCATATGTTTGTGTTACTCATTTTATTTACACTACGGAAGTCAACTGGCACTAGATGATCCTATCGAATATTGTTTTGTGCACTCTTAACATATTTTTCATATGCGCAGACCCATAAATGCACAATATTTTATTCAGTGTTGGCAGTGGAGAGTATTGTCATTTTTTCCGTTGCAGATGTATGCCAGCTCATTCTTGTGTGCATATATGCAGGGACCGATAGTCACACATATATACCGCTTGGACATTAGATTGTTCAATATTAGCACTGAAAGTTCATTTTTCCATTGCAGATGTATGCCAGATCTTTGTTCCTACACAACGATGTTATCTGCTTATGTGAATGCATCAGACATGGAGGGTGCTGAAATGTTCTTCAAGCGGCTGACGCGAGATGGATTTACACCTAATGTTGTGACATATGGGACAATGATAAAAGGTTATGCTAAGGTAAATGACCTTGAGAAGATGCTGGAAAGATATGAAGAAATGCAAGCCTATGGAATAAAAGCAAATCAAACCATATTTACAACAATCATGGATGCATATGGCAAAAACAGGGATTTTGACAGTGCCGTCCTTTGGTTCAAAGAGATGGAATCTTGTGGGGCTTACCCTGACCAGAAAGCTAAGAACATACTTCTTTCCCTTGCAAAAACTGCAGAAGAGATGGAGGAAGCCAAGCGACTTGTTGGACAAGAGACCCTGAATGGCAGCAAGCAAAGATTAAACGTTGTATCTACGATTGATGATGACAAGGAAGAGGATGATGATGGCGATGATGATGATTATGAAGAACCATACTTCTCCACTCTTGACACAGAAAATGCTCCTGTATTTGCTAATGGACTACTTAATGACAGGAACACAGCCTCTGTAATATAGATCAAGGCCTTTTGGCATAAGTATAGGAAATTTTGTGTATTTATATCATGTTTTATGCCATGGGTTGGGATCTTTTACAGAAATTTTTATTCGTTTTATAAATATCTACATTCATGAGGTTAGAGAATTTCGAATGCAAGTCAATGAAATCTTAACATATTTTAGTCCAATACATATGGTCATCTTATTATAAAGTCGAAGAAAATCTTCTGAACCTATTGACAGAGCTTTGCTTAGTTTTTGTGGACTTGCTTAGTTGAGATATTATTTGAGAAATAGATATGGTACATGTGGTTATTTTAATGTAGACATCATCACCGGTTGGTTCTGAACCAGGAATCGACTTGATCCGTCACCGGCGGTTTTTGAATCGGGAATCGGCCCGGGAATGGCGGGTCTGAACTGGTAAAGAACCCGTCGGTTTCGATGTGTCCTTACGGTTTCATTCCTAAAAACCGTATGACTCGGTGGTTTTAGAATCGTCGATTCAGGAATCGGCAAAACTGGTAGAAGTGGTGGTTCTATGCCATAAAAATTATAAAAAAAAGTAAGAAAAAAAGAAAAGAAAATTATAAAAAATTATAATTATAAAATAAATATCTAAAACTAATTTTGCATAAATAATAAAAAATTTATTTCCTATTCATAATATTTAATGTGTTATTATTAACAACACAAGTAATAAATACATTTTAAATCATATATTGTTAAATTTATATAGACTTCTAATCAAAATAGACTTTCTTTCTCAACAATGTGTGATTCGTTTTTTGTTATTGAGAATTATTTATACCTTGAATATTTATAGTGTCATATTGCTAATATAACAACTAAAAAAGTGCAAGTGATTGCATATAAATAAATACATAATTATAAAATTTTTTTTAACTAATGCCATAAACAATTATTATTAGGTTCAATGTTATTTCAAGTTAAAAAATTATTTTGCATTTTTTCTTAGTTAAATTAAGTAAATTATTTAATTGATTTTTTTTTATTTTTTTCATGGTTCCCGGTTCCTTGAGAACCATAACCGAACCGTGGGAATTGGACTGGCTCCCATGGGTCCGGTTCCGGTTCCATCACTTTCAGAACCGGGAATCGATCCGGTTCTAGATTCGAACCGAACCGTGACGACGTCTATTCTAATGTACCCAAGATGAAAACTCAAACACGTTTCAGCTTCCATATTGAAGGGCTGGAAATCCGCGTAAGAAATTACCATGGCATCATGTTAAAGCATGTCATAAGTTGGAACAATCTGGCAAGTCTCATCTCCACTGCCTTTTGACGCCTTTAGCTGTTCTATTAAGGAGGGACGGGAACTATTATCTGATCCCTGTCATTCTAAATACTACATCAATAATGGTCGTCCAAATTGAAAAGGCATCTTTCCGCCACGAAGGTGTCTCCTAGACCTCTTCATTTGCAGCAGATTATATCTCTATATATTTTTTTTGCCGCAGATTATATATTTATATATTTTCTTTCTTCTGATGCAGGGTTGCAAGTGCAACTGCGACTAGATTAGCTACTTTTGGCTCACGATTTACCTTAAGGGTTGTGAACTTGGCGTAGACACCCATTTGTGCCCCTTGTTTTAGAAATATGCTCATATTGAAGCTAGTCGTTGTTAATGATTAGTTCAGTTGATTTTTCCTGATTTGATACAGCAATTAGAAATCTAAATTGCATATGTGGTGGACCACTTAGAAAATAAAAAACAGTCGAAGACTTGATATGATTTATCCAATTTCTTATCATAAAATAAACAAAATACTCAAACAGAGTCTTAATTAATGTAAATTGCCTATTTTATAGACACTTAATTACCGAGATAGATTGAGCCCCTACAAAAATATTTTTGCTAATTAGCTCAATTTTTAGTTCATAAAATAGTACACAATTTTTTGAGGTTGTAGCATGAAAACATGCTTTGATATGATTTAAAGTGATAATTTTGTAATTTTTTAAAGTTTTGAGCTAAAAATGCTATGTAATTTTAAGTACTTATCATTACTATAAGGAAAAATCATGTTATTTTGGCCTGAACCAACTATTAGCCCACTATTAGTTTTGGGCTAAATTTAGTTTGTGTTGTTTCAAAAGTGTCTGAATAAATTTGAAGCTAAAGTATTAAACAAAGTGACCATAGCTCGGTTGGTTGGTGTACTTGTAAGGAATGAAGGAGGTTTAGGGTTCGATCCAAGCAAGATATGCAAATAGCCTTATTTATTTTGGCATGCACTAGCAACATGTGGCGATTGCTGGTTGGACAATGTGGCTAAGCATGTATCAGCATCATCTACAACCTTGAGACACCCTCTGGATCCACACCTTACATGTCTGAGGAGGCCATTTCTGCCTCTTTTCCTTTGTGATCTCACCAAATCAATGGTGAAATCACAATGTAGACCTACAATACTATGAATCGAGACCAACAAGTGATATCGATTAATAGTTTTGCCTAATTAAATCGGGCATTAAATATTGGGGAAAATTAATTCATAGACTTAGCTCCATTTATCATCAATGGTGATTTTGACCAAAGTTGGTGAGATGAAGCTTCTAAGAAGCATCAAATTGTAGAATATGCTTGGGATATCCAATTTTGATATTGAACAATAAAAGAATTGGGATTAAATCGAAATCAAAACCCTACAATTCTATCAATAAAAAATTAAACATTTTGATTTGCTTCCAAGTTTGTTTGAGCTCCAAAAGTATAAATAGGTTCTTAAGCAAACAATTTCAGAGCAAGCAATAGCAACAATTTCACCCAAAACGTTTAAAATTAAGAACTTAGAATTAGGGTTTCGAAGAAAATTTCTTTGAATAGGGGGTTTTACAGGTGAAATGGAGTGAAATCACCACCACAAGAAAGTTCTTGGTAAGATAAGTTTCCATTTGGTAGCTTTGCTTCATTTCAGGGCTATTGTGAACATCTTTGACCACCACGACCTTAAGATGATTTTTGGACAAAACTGACACCACTGGAGTGTTCAACACTCTCAAATTAGCCAACAGCAACCATCCATTGCTACCAAACACTATCGGATTTGCTAGTTTAGTAATAGTACCATTGCTCCATCGTCGACCCGAATCCAAATCCAATCTCATTGATCTATCAGACATCATACCGACCTACGGTAGTTTGACCTACCTCTACAGATTGCAATCCAGGACATTCCTTATGAAGGTAAGTTGTTGTTGTTGTTGTGATTATTATATTTATTAGTAATTAATTAACATTAATATGAATAATAAAATAATAAAAATTGAAAAAATAAAAACATAAAAGATACATGTAATAGTTTTTAACTTAGTAATGTTTTAGGGGCCTTGTAATATATAGTTAAAGAAAAAAGAGAAATAATAATAATAATAATAGTAATAGTAGCATGATGTATATATGAAAAATGATAAAAAAATGAAATGAAATTTTTGTCTCCTGGAAAAATTCCAGTTTTCTTAAAATAAAAATAATTTATAGTCTCTAGGATCATCAAATAGTTATATTTCTATCCAAAATCATAAAAATTAATAAATTTAAAGTGAAAAGTATTCAAAATTAAAAAAAAATACCAATACACTAAAAATTCTATTTAAAAGAACTATGTGACATTTGATCTTAGATTAGCGTATATGTAGGTATCTACATGGCGACTAGAAAAAGGAAAAAAATATTTTCTCTTTTTTTTAATATGATAAAATCATATTTTATACACTTTCCATTAAGCAATTGGTGCATATTCAGTCTTAATTTTTATGGAAATCGAAAGAAATGGTACTTATGCATGCTCAATGTGATATTTCAGGTCACGGTTGACTTAAAATGATAAAACATGAAAGTTGAAGGAGTTTTGAGTAAGGATTGTCTAAGAAAAGAACGAACACTAACATTTGAATGTTTAACATCGTTGGCCAACCTGAAGAATCAAATGAGTCTTCAAATTCTCAACGTATGCTGGCCACCTGGAGATCAATACTGCTGATGCTAAGGTGGCTTTGCTAGTTCACAGAACCAAAATCCTTAACACCGGCTCCAACATTGCTAGTATAGAAGATAGAAATTAGACGACTTCTACAATTTCAATTTACGTTGGCATTTGAGGAACCAACACCGCTGGCGTTGGACCAGTGTTGGAAGATCACAGAATGCAAATCCTTAACACCGTCTCCAACGTCACTCATGCACAAGTGTCATGCCTCAAATGGTACCTTAAACGTGGTAGTCCACCATATACAGTATTAAAACTTAAGAATAACTTCCCGAAGTCATGCGAAAGTTTTCAAGACTATATGTAAGGCGTCTATCACAACAATAGGAGATACCGGTGGGATGTATAGTTCGAGATAGTAAATACAGCATACAAGAAATTTAGATAACCATCTCATTTCAACAAT
The DNA here is from genome assembly GCA_024138025.1 of Combretum micranthum. NCBI lineage: Eukaryota > Viridiplantae > Streptophyta > Magnoliopsida > Myrtales > Combretaceae > Combretum > Combretum micranthum. The sequence goes on along the minus strand of JAMXBD010001852.1, from coordinate 6,159 downwards.
TATAAGAATATAATCCTTATATTATCGTAGGGGCTTTTCCCCTATAAATCTCCAAATAATCATAATACCATCTTAGTCTTTCACACAAGGAAACAATACTAACACCAAAAGATATTAAAGGATATTTAACCTAAGATCTTCAAAAGATTTCCAAAAGCTTTCCAACACATAATCTCACTCGAGTATATGTAGTCCTCGGGCATAAAAGATGTTGGTCCTGTTACAACAAAGGTCTATCGGAGTATAAGCATAACTAGTTTAGTGAGAATATTCCTAAATAAACGTACTTGTATAAATAATTTCAAACAAGTTATTAAACAACATATGAATGCATCAGGCAAGTGATCAAACAATACATATGATCTACCGGAAATCATATGTTGGAATGGATTTACCCCTCCATTCAGGGTTAGGTGTTTCAAACTCTTTAAAACCCATCTTTAAAATCCAACTTATGTAGTTTATTTCAGGTGCCTACTAGCCCATCTTAACATAGTTCTTTCAGGCTCCTAATTGCCCATCTCACAGATTTAATGCTCCTATAAACCCGGCTACTATACTCTTGTCCCATCGAGTATAGCAGCTCATGAGATAAAACTAACTACGTGATATGCATGGATCAATTAATATAACTCATGATATATGATTAGAGTAATTTAAAGGTGATCACAAAATTAGCATACACTCCAACATAATAATAGTAAAACACAAGTTAATTAACAATGATTCATGTCTCGGTATCTTAGCATTCTTTCAATCAATATTATCATACATGGTTCATTTCATTTTTTTCCTACTTCTAGTGCCTCTAGCTACAAGCACAATCAAGTACGAAAAAGGTAGGAAATAAACTCACTCGGCCATGAGGATATATCTTTCTTACGGATGAGTCGATCGGTAAATCCACTAATCAAAATAATCCTTCGGGTATGAATACTCCTCCTCGGGATAACCTAATCAAGAAGAATACCCATAATGAGTATTTCTTATTGATTCTATGGTACTTATCAAAAACTATGTCATAAGATCGTTTAAATTCGTATAGAAGGTAATTCCACCTTAAAATGGCCATAACTTGGTCATTTTAACTTAGAATTGCGCAAATAATATACCGTTTTCTAGCTTCTTGAAAAGATCTATCCATTTCTAAGGTTATTTTTTGTCATAAAAAGCCATTTGGGTTGGAAAATACTACGTTATAGAATAGTTACGAATTTATAGTTCACAAAATATGATTTTTCTAAACTTCACTTTACTCAAAAATCCTTAAGAAAAATATATGTGTATATATATATATATATATATATAGTTGAAAAATCCTTTGAACATATATTTATACTCATATTGTATACATGATTTTTATAGTGTTGTCTTAATATTGATATTTCATAAACAATTTGTCTTTAAGGGTTTTAAAAGATAAAACTTTTGAAAATTTCTCCTTTTTGAATTGTTAGAAGGAAAACTAAAATATATTTGCGTTGTTATGAGTGAGTGTTTTTCCTATTATAATTCAATTTCCTATCTTTTCAAAAGTAAATTAATTTTTCAAAAATTTGATTCTTTAAGTTATTTATTAACTTTTATTTCTAGTGATTAATAAATAAGCTTTTCAAAATATTTCTTAAGTTTTTAGTGTGGTCAAATATTTGAAGTGGTGTTAAATGTATGTTTTCCTCTCATTTTTATATCCTTTTTCTTCTTTAGAAAATAGATGTACCTTTAAAACTTTACTTTCTTAGTAAATTTTATTTTTCTAAGTTGGTTTCCAAAATAGTGAGTTTATTTTATCTTGGTTTGAAAAACTTGTTTTATTCTTAATATTTGTTAAATGGTAAAATAATTCCCTTATACAAGTTTATAAAAAAAGCTTTCTTAATAAAGAATTGTTAATATTAGAACTTAGCAAAAATTTCATTTTAATTTTGAAAAGAGAATATCAATATAAAATTTAAGTTTTGAAGAAACTTTCTTAGTATGTGATTTTTAAAGTCTATAATCAATCTATTTAAGTCTTATAAAAGATATGGTTGAGTTAAAGTCTTTAGTTCAAGGCTAAAAATTCTATCTTTGTGGAGTATTTAGTTTTGATTTATAAAAGAAATGAGTTTCTTTTATTATTTTGAAGATATCTACATTACTACTTCTTCTAGAATTTATGATTAGCTTATCTTTTAAAAGAGTTTATTAAGAAAACTTAGATCTTTTTGTTGAAAATTGCTTATGTTAAGAAATCTAATTTACTTTTCTTTATTTAAGAAAGAACCCATTTTTATTTTTATTTAAGACAACAACATTCTAATCATGCATGAATATGATTATGTAGCAATGTAAAAGTAAAGATAATACATAATAAGATAGAAAGAAAGACTTGTAAGTAAATAAACATAATAAAATAGTCAAGCATTGAGAACCTTAGCTTCATCAAGGTATCCCGGTCATATATGGGAGCCTTAGCTTCATCAAGGTAACTTGGGACTAAGAATAGACTAGTCCTAAAAGAAAAGAAAGAAAAGAAAGAAAATTGTTTTAACTTAATACGGACAAGTGTAAAACTAAAAAGACTAGTCTTAATAAATTGCATAAAATAAGTAAATAAATTGCAAGACATGAAAATAAATAAATAACAAATGAGCTTATATGCTCTAAATAAATATATATACATAGTATACATAATACTATATAGAAGTTAGATTAGAGCAAAAATAATAATAACATAATAACATAATATAAAATAAGAACATGAACAAAAACAAAACATGAACATATTATTGTTTCTTAACTCATATGAGTCTAAAAAACATATACTAAGCTCATGCTAAGTTGTATGAACATGATAAAGAATATAGGTAGGATCTTTACCTAAGGTTTAATGGAGGATTTGAAAAGAGATGAATGGGTAGTGTGTTTGTTATTTTTTTCTTGAAGTTGTAGGGAATGTTAGAGAGTATTTTGAGAGAGATTTGATTGGAGAGAGGTTTTGAGAGAAAATTTTGGTAGAGTTTTGTTATGTAAAATGGATGTGTGAAAGAATGAAGGAGGAATGGGGTATTTATAGAATTTTTGGAGTGAATTTTTGATGTAATAAAATAAATTGAAAAGAAATTAATATACAGAAAGAGAGAGTGAGGCTGACGCATATATGAGAGAGAGAGAGGATTTTTTGTTTGTTTTGTAATTTTTGTAAAGAAAAGAAATAATGTGTAAGATTTGATGTGAATAAAGTTGTATTGGAAATGTAAAAAGTAAGAAAATAGGTATATAGGTAGTAAGAAATAGATGTAAGAAAAAGTAGAGATAGTGAAATAGTAATGAATAGTAGGAATAGTACTATGAATAGTAGACTAGACATATAAAATACGGTAGTAATAAAAATATGTGTAAACTAGCTATATCTGTTATTTTTAGTTACCGAAAAATTCCAAAACTGATATTTTTGAAATCTTTGTTTAATTATGAGTTTTTGGGTGTTATTGGAATATTTTTATTATTTCGAGCTCCGGGACACGCTTTTCGAGAACTGATCCTGTTTGAGTCCGAAGGACACTTGAAATTCACGAATCTGATATTTTTATGTTACCCAATATTATTACGAACTATTATAAGCCATTGACTTAAGTTCGTTTTCTAGGGTTTGAGAACGCGGGATTGCCGGAGTTGAAATTGTTTGATTGTCTTAGTCTTTGTTGACTTTTGAAACTCTGGTTTGACTAGGATTAGGGTTTAATCCAACTTTACCCTAAAAATTGAGGGGTTTATATCAGGGATAGGATAGGTGGTCCTTCTCATGTTTGGGTTTTCGAATCGAATGATTATTGAATTTCCTATTTTTGTTTTTGAAGATTCTCTTATGAAATCCCGTGATCGAAATTGATTAAGGTTCGGTTTCAACTTGGGCCAAACTTTAGGATTTCAATTCGGTATTTCAAAACCATTCTTGAAAAATTCGGCGGCTTACAACAAGTGAAGAAAATCCTACACGATCTTCAATGCTACTGGTGTACATTGTGTAATTGCCGGTGTACACTCAGCGGTTGGAAATTCTGTGTATCTTCTTTATATATGTGAAGGCTTTGTTTTTTGTAAAAAAGAGAGACGCTGGAGGACGAAAAATAGACAAGTTTACATCAATTTTTATAATTGTTAGAGAGTTGTTCGAGATTCAAAGTATAGTATTGTGACGCTTTGTACTCGCTTTGTATGGATTGTTCTTGCAATTGATGGTGTTGTAATTGAATTGGTGATTTCTAATCTTTACTTTGTTATATAAAATTCAATTTACTAATATCATTGTTTATAATGAGTTCATTTGCAAAAATTTATCTATCGTATGAATTTATATCCATGTTAAGTTAACTTGTCTCAGTGGGAATTTGTCACGCCCCAAAGTGTGTCCTATACGTGACAGTCCGCCACACTCAACATTTAAACTCAAGTAAGACAACCTTAGTCTTTCCATGGGTTTGAACATCGGGTGTAAGGCTCGCTCTCAACATTTATAGACCATACTTGGCTTCGTAATAGCTTAAGGAGACATACATAGCAGCAAGAACGTAAATCATGACCATCTTACAGTGAATTATTCTATTACATGAACTAGGGGGCATACCCCCGATAACTAAGCTACAATTTCTCAAGCCCACAATTTCCTTGTATTATTCTTCAAATACTGATTCGGGAACAGGATTTGAGTTTGTTTCTTAATAATCTTTAGGCCTCGGCCTCGTCAAAAGCTCCTTAATATCTAAGAGCAGTACCTGGTGTCCACGGGTCCTCGGAGAAAGCCAAAGGTATTCATACTGCAACAGGAAACTATTGGGGTATAAGCTACACTAGCTTAGTGAGTGAAAACTTCCGAATCACAATTAATACAAATATTCACACAAGTAATTAATCAACCAAGTGGAATGCAACAAACGAATGAGTTCAGCAAACATATGACTAGCCGGAAAATCATATGTGGATGGACTTGCACCCTCCATCCCGGGTTAGCAGATTAACGAATTCTGCGGTACGACGTCGTTTAAGCTCACGGTCAACTAACAATAATTCGTTTTATGGATCACGAATAACCAACAAGTATTCGTTTTATGGATCACGATTAACCAACAAATATTCGTTTTATGGATCACGAAGAACCAACAAATGCTAATGCTCCATCCCTATCGTGATGTGAATGATTCATTTATAATTGAGGTCCAACAATAGATTAATCCAATTCTTTTAAGTGGCCAAGCAATGTTCGCAGACAATCAATTCTAACCTGTAAACCCCCAAAAAATTTTCATAATTCATAGAAAATAATTCTAAAAGTTTAGAAATTTAAATCCCAAAAATCGACTCAAGATAAAAAACCAAATTCTAGACTGAGTCAAAACACTGGAAACGAAACCCTAAAAGTTGAACCAAATTAAAACGTAATTCCAAATAAGAATAAAAACGAGTTCTCTCAATCTTGAGAAAACGAGAACCCCTGAAGCAAAATATAAAGTCCAATTACCGATATAATCAACGTCCGTACGTCGATTAAATAATCTACCCAATTCCTAAAACGCAAATCGAAACAATAGATCCAAATACCGCTTAACAACGAGATAATAAAATCCTAATTCCTTCAGTAAAATTTTAGAATCACAAAATCCAAATTTTCCACAAAAGTCAAATTGAGTCAACTCATAAAGCTAGACTCGGTTAAACGATCCCGAGAACTAAAAATAAATAAATAATCACGAATAAAATAAGATAAACCACAGACGTCGACTAGAAATATAAAACGATCAAAACTAAAAAATTAATATCGATCTTACGAATAACTCAGTAAAATCAGAAATCAAAACGGAACCCAAAAGTCAACAAGCCTACACGAACCCTAGTGTTAAGATTCGGCAATCCCGCGTTTTCAAACCCGAAAACAAAATTAAGTTAATAGCCTAGAATAGTTCGTAATAACGTAGGTAACATAAAAATATCAGATTCGCGAATTTTTGAGTAACCTTCGGACCCAGAGGGATCGGTTCACGAAAAGCTGTCCCGGAGCTCGAAATATTAAAAATATTCCGTTTATACCAATAGACTCGTAAAAATACAAGGATTCAAAAAATATCATTTTAGAATTTTTCGGTAGCTAAAAATTACAGATATCGCATTATTATGCGTATT